>JZKD02S2189355.1:335516-361653 GCA_000966675.3 Picea glauca | reverse complement strand
TCATGGACTAGATAATCTTGATGATCAGACTGAAGGCTTCATTGATTTCGAACAAGGACTTGATTGGACATTCAGGATGGTCGGGTATGAGGGAAAGAGACAAATTGCAGAGGGGATGACTCAGGCTTGGTGACAAACTTCCCTTAGACAATAGCATGACAAATGATGAGACTCAGGCAGCATGGCATTAATCATAAGTCTACGAAGTAGGAGGCAACGCAAACTCTCCATATGTTTGGAAGGATAACCAAACGGTGGGGGACACAACTCTTATATAGTGAGAACAGCTTCCTAAGGTCGTACTGCATCCCATAGTTTGATGAAAAAATGGACAGATGTGCTTTATCCAAGGGTGACTCATTATGCTGCCAATAAAGAAAATACTTTTCCCTTCCTCTTTTTGCGGTATATTTTATTTTTTTGTCTTTTTCAATAATTTTGGGAAAAAGAATAAAGGAATGTTACGTTACAATAGAGTAATGAGTATTGCAAACATACAAGTTCAAGGCATAAGGACAAGACTGATGTTCTAGTATAATGATACTTGGGAAAAATCCTTCGGGGGCCAAGGGTGTTAAAACACAGAAGCAAACTGTTACAAGGTTGGCGTATAAGATATGCAAACGTGGTTAACAAAACACATAATGGTAACGTCCTTCAATGTAAGTTTAATGAGCCTAGAGAAGGTAAGCTCGGTGGTTTTTCATATTTAGAGTCTGAAACAACATAAAAGGAGACTCCATTGGGGTACCTTTTTCGAAGATAGTCTAGTCAGTTCGAAAAAGGGGTAAACTAGCACCGACAAGACATCTATTCAAAACCATTTTAACGAGTGTGACAAGGACAAGATCACTCGGCCATTTTTTCATTTTTAAGGAGTCTGAAAAAAGCTTAACTATGGACTCCATCAGGAATGTTCTTCTGGACCAATTTAACGAGTGTGAAAGAATAAGGTCACTCGGCGATCTTTTCAATTTTAGGGAGTCTAAAAAGAGCTTAACTATGGACTCTGTGGGGGTTCCTTCTTCGTAAGTTTAGTCCCTCAGGCCCGAAAAAGGGATAAAATTATACCTGAGAGTACTCCTCTATAGAGATGAAGTTCTATAGAGTATACCTTTGTTCGTACAGTTGACCATCTAGACTGAAAAAGGGGTAAGCTACCGCCGGACATACGTGACTTCAAATTTCAGTTTAACAAGCATGAAAGGCCACAAGATCGCTCGGAAATATTTTCATATTTAGAGGGTCTAAAAAGGGCTTAAAAGAAGACCCGTTATTTTTTGGGAGTCCTAAGGGTGAGGTCAAGAGCGAAGAAGAATCATGCAAATGAGGCTCAAACTCGTATTCAGGAAAAACTACAAGGACTCCCGAGCCTACAGTGTTTTAGAGACAACATGAATACCATAATGCAACCAGGATCTACCTAGGGCATCCATGTTCCGGTAAGCTCTACCACCAAGTTGCAACACTTCTAAAGAAGAGATGATAGTTCTGTGTCACAACCTGATGGGATCGATCCTATGTCAAAGGAAAAAGACAACGAGATACACAAATTAGGGTAGAAACCTAACCTATATGTTCAAGTTGAGTGTCGGAAAAAAAAATTCCACGGACCGTCGAAAAATACTCAAAAATAAAAAAAAACTGTCCCAATACCCGATCAAATCCCTCCTATGCAACTCTTGAATCACTCTAGATGGTTTTTGGTATAAAGAAAATAATAAGGGAGGCCAAAAAAGTGACAAAAAGAGGCCAAAAAGTCTATAAATAGAAGTTGGCAGCAATGTTGTGGACCAGTATAATAGGGTCCACAGGCCCTGACTTTAGCTAGACATTTTGATATGCCACGAGCACTAATTATATATATTTTTTGAGGGCATAAGCCCTGTGACTCATTGTTGGATATATTTTTGAGGCGCTTGCATCCATCCATGTACTCTGATTACTTTATGATATTATATATGGCTTTTTGGTCTTTCGTGTCTTTGGATCATGTGTGCAAAAATGTATTTACATGCTTATGTCAATGTTCTTTCATATGTGTGCAAGATGTCAATCTAAAATTTGATTAGCTAGAGTATCTGTAACTTGATTTAATCTCCTAGGAACATGAAAATATGTAATATAATCAAAGTTTCGTTCTAAGAGACGTACCCTAAGAAATCGTTTGTGTAAAGTTGGATCATGAACCCGACACACTCTGTTTAACTAAGACACGGCCAGTTGAGCGTCGATATAGACGCGAAGTTGAGAGATACCCAATGACAAAGTGTCACGAAGCAACTCAATAACTGCACTATACTCGGAAACATTATTTGTGGTGTCACCTAAGCATATTCCTCCGGAAGATAATAATTGACATTCAGATGTAAAGATTACCCAAGCTGCGGAGGCAAGCCTCCGAGTGTGCTGACTAGCACTGTCTGCATACCCAATGAACACTTCGGAATCACTTGACATCTGCCACGGTGACGAAATATAGTATCAACCACACGTCCATAATACTAAAAGAAACTAAAAAATTAATAGTACAATGACTATACATATGTTACAAAAAGTTACTCACAGTGACCTGCCTATGAGTAATACTTCTTGAGGTAGAGCCCATTTCTAGGCTCTACCAAAGCATTCCCTTCAAAATCAACCAGATGATAAGCACCCTTTTTTAAAACCTCTTTTATGATGAAAGGTCCGAACCACATGGGTTTGAATTTTCCTGCCCCCAGGGGGTCCTTATCTTGGTCATAGACCAGGACAAGGTCGCCTTTAGAGAAAATCTAAGGATGAACAGACCTATCATAGTGACACTTGACCTTATGTTTGTGAGCCCCATTGGACAGGGCCGCATCACAACACTGCTCATTGAGCTGCTCAAGGTATACTAACCGTTCTTAAAGTGCAGAAGTGTCTGGCAATAATTGTACTACCAACTTTAGAGACGGGATCTGACATTCAATGGGAAAGACTTCCTCTAGCCCATAAACTAGTTGAAAAGGTGAGAAATTGGTTGCAGTATTAACAGATGTTCGGTAAGCCCATAATGTCGAGTATAACATCAAATACCAATTTGAATTGGCTGAGTTGATAGTTCGTTGTAAGATAGTCTTAAGAGTTTTTTTTACAGCTTCCACCTACCCATTTGCTTGGGGGTAGTAGGGTGATGAATGTTCTTTCCATAACCCAAGATTTGATGTTAACTTGGTCATCATGTGGTTCTGAAAGTGACTCCCATGGTCAGAGACAATATCCCTCGAGACGCTGAACCTTGCTATTATCTGATTGAATAAAAAGAGAGTTGCAGTCTCTCCATCATCTTTAAACGTTGGCATAGCTTCAACCCACTTTGTGAAGTAGTCTACAGCTATGATGATATAGCGGTGCCCCCTTGCTGAAGGAGGGTTGCAAGTAGTGTAATCAATACCCCACTTGGTGAAGGGACCAACTATGATGACATGAAACATGGGAGTGGGATGTGCCCTCATCTTCCAAGAGAAGATTTGGCATGGATGGCATTTCTTGACCAATTCGATACAATATTTGATAAGTGTTGGCCAGAAGTAACCTACTCGTAGAATCTTTTGGGTTGTTTCCAACCCAGAAAAATGATCGCCACCAGCTCCAGTATGGAAATCGTTAAGCACAATAATTGCTTCCTCATGAGTGAGACATCGGTGTAGGATGCAGTTGACACCTCTCTGATACAATGTATCATCAATTTTGAGATAATTCTTAGCCTGATGGCGTATGCATTGACACTCATCATAAGAAGCAGTGGTGGGGCACTTCAAAGTTTGGATATGGATAAGTATATCTCCATACCAAGGATCTGAAGATGTGATCAAAAACATATCTCCTTGGATAGGTGATTCTTCAGGCACAACGTCACCTATCTCAACCGGAAGTTCCAAAATAAGTTCTGCGAAGACCAGTGACTTTTTGGACTTTGTTGAAACGAAGACTAAGTCAAACTCTTGGAGGATGACTATCCATATACTGATTTTTATGCCTATTACCTGTCATGTCAACATGTACTAGAATCGATTCACGACAGTAATGACGGTGGTCTTGCAAAAAAGAACATAATGACGGAACCGTTGAACAGCATGAACTGCTTCCAACGCATGTTTTTTGATGTGAGAATAATTAATTTCCGGTCCTATGAGGCCTCGGCTCAGGTAATAGATCATGTATTCTGAGAACAAGTCATCTTCCTGAACTAAAACCATGCCAATGGTTGATTCTGCTACAGCTAGATATAATAAGAAATCCTTGTTATAGTTAGGTGGTCGGAGCAGAGGGGCAGTTGTGAGGGCATGTTTCAATGCATCGAAAGAGCATTGAGATGCATCATCCTAGTAAAAGGAAACATCTTTCTTAAGTAAGCACATAAAGCCCTTGGTGATCTTGGCATAGTTGGCGATGAAGCATCGTAAAAAGTTCACCTTACCTTGTAGACTCTGAAGTTGAAGGATTGTGTGTGGGGGGGGGGAACTGAATTAGTGCCTCAACCTTGAGAGGATCGACCATGATCCCTGTTGTTGACACTATGAAACCTAACAATCATCCCGAAGTTACGCAGAAGCTTCACTTGTTTTGATTCATGCGAATCTGAAAGTAGTGACAATGTTTGAAGATAAGTCGGAGGTGTGTGGGATGATCCATTCTCTTGCACAATCACGATGCTAAATCATCTAGATAGGCCTCGACTATATGCTTGAGGTCATGGAAAGAAAAAGACATGGCCCGCTGAAAGGTGGCTCCAACATTTTTGAGACCAAAAGGCATTTTACGATATGCGAATGTACCCCATGGAAAGATGAATGTCATTTTGTGTTGGTCTTCGGATTTGATTTGGATTTGATTATATCCCAAAAAACCGTCCATGAAAGAAAAGGATTCGCAACCCGCACATTCATCAATGATTTGGTCGATGAAAGGTGTGGGAAAATTATCTTTGGGACATGCCTTGTTCAAATCATGGAAGTTGGTACATACACGAATCATGCCTTGTTTTTTATTGACCAGCATGTGGTTTTACACCCATTGCGTCAAATGGATAGGATAGATAAACCTGGATTTTAGCAATTTCTCAACCTCAACCTTAATGGTTGTTTCTTTCTTAGGATTAACTGGACGAAGCTTCTACCGAACCATCTTTGCATCAGGATACGTTGTGATTTCATGTTCAACTATTTTTGGATCGATGCCTGGCATTTCCTCATAAGACCAGGCAAACACGTCACAAAATTCTTTGAAAAGATCTGTGTAGATTTGAATCTCTTCGAGGGATCAGTCCGCTCTGACGAAGACATTCTCCATGATGCCTAGGTTTCGGGAGATATTGATCAGTAAGGTTTCAGTGATAGTTTCCATATTACCCTCAGCATAAACCTCGTGTGTAGCTAAGGGATTAATAGGAAAAAGACTGATCTCCCATCATAGTCATGGTGAATTCTCTCGCTTCAATTTGGATTAACTCTGGGAGGAAGTATGATCTGTGATGAAGATCTTCCTAGGGTTTATTCGGACTAGTCATTGCTTTAATTATTGCTTCATCAGAGGGAAAGACTAAGTCCAATGAATCAGTGTGAGTGAGAGAACCCTGAGCCCAAACAGGCTCTAGAAGCGGATATAACTCTTGTGCAGGAGATGGATTAGTGTGGGCTGAAGTTTTCTGGACTAAAGAGTATGCTACTTCAGCTGTGGATAAGGGCATGGACATTCCCGGGTGTCCTGTCCCATCCATCGTGGCCGATGGGGAAGGAAGTGTCCATGGATCGTCGAAGTAAGTCGTGCGGAATGACGAAAATTGAAAAATCTCAACCTTATGGTGATTTGATATAAATTTGATATCGCCTTGAGGGCATGGGTAATCGAAGGTACCCATCAAAGATGGGCACAAACCAACCCTTACATTGATGACACCTAGTTTAGGATTATCAATCATCAGAATCGTGGATGCCCCCAAAGTAGGGTCAAGTCTAGAGAAGGACAATTGATCAATGGTCACTATCCGGCCTTCGTGTGGAAACAACAAGACCCAGAAAACTGTAGCAACCACAGCTTGCATGGCATAAGTCCAAATCCTTCCTAACAAGAGATTATAGTCAAGGGGAGCATCAAATACCTCTACTTCGACACACATGGTCTTCCCTTCTAACTGCACGGGGAAAGAAGGAACGATACCATGTGTTCAAAACGAACGACTGTCGAAAGCGGTGAGGAGAGTAGGTAATGAAGATAAGATGGGCTGGCCAATGGCCTTCCAACATGTTGAGGAACCCTCATCAACCACCGTGCGGAAGATATTCTGAGTAAAATTTTTCATGGGATAAGCCACTACTATCTGAGATGCTAGGTGGTAAGGTAGACAAGGTTTTAAGTCGGTTGTATCCAGCATGATTGTACCCAGATTACAAGTCTTAGATCCTAAAGCGGTTAACAAGGCTTTCCTCTAGAAAGGGCGGCTTTGGAGGACCTCCAAAGTAAACATCGCACAAGGGGTTTGTGATAAATCTTCCACCATAGAGTAGTTCTGGGTGGCCCTTTCATTTGGGTTATGAGAAGCTTTTTTAAATGCACCTTTTGGAATATGTGTCATTGTTTCGCCCAACGTCTTCTCAATATGTAGAGGAAGAGATGGGAGTTATGCTTCTTTACCCTTCTCAGAAGTTCTTGGTTTACTATAGTCATGCGCTATGGTCGATATAAAAGAATCACCCCTCACCATGTATACGTTCACGGATGCGGGATTGTTTGTAGGTGGAGAGGGGTCTTGGCTGCCACCTTCCGTGCTTGCAGAGGCTTGGATTAGATTTTGCCCATGTTGAAATGGATTGGTCAACATAGCCTATTGTTGTTGCATTACAAACTTTTGGGCCTCTGCAAGTTGAGGACATAGATGGGTCAGGTGGTATTCTGCGCACAAGTTTCATGGATACCTGGCCTTCAATTTCTCAGTGTTGTCCCCGCTAGCATTATCGATAGGTTTTTTATCCCCCTTACCCTTCTTTCATTGTTTTTTCTTTCTTTCGGACTGCTCGGTGGCCTTTGGGTTAGTCGATTACACTATGTGTACCTCCGACGTTTTGGTAGGGGGAGCAACCAAAGTAGTAGTTTGGATGGCCATTGTGTGTTGTATAGATAAATGCTACAAATGCTTCGTCAATTGCTCAGTGGGCTTTGTTTGTGATGAACCAACAATACCATCGGCATGTGGTCCAGCTCTCTGTCTAATTTTATCTAGTATTGAGCATGGTGCATCTAGCAAGATGTTGTATAACAAACCAGACTAAGAATAGATGAGCTCAAATTGTTGAGTTCTCATGATGGCGTCTTCTTCGGAGAATACTCTCGATGTTGTGATGTCTTTGGACAATTATGGGACCAAAGACTTAAGGAACCACTCAAGCAGGAATGATGGTGGGACTGGTACCTTAATTAAACTTTTTCGACGTCTCTATTCTCAGATATGATCAGAGATATGGTCCGTTGTCGTCTATTCAAAATTGGCCAGTAGCTCTGTGCCAGTGTTGTATCTCACAGGTAACTAGAAATGGTTTAGGAAATCCATTGCCAGCTCACCGCAGGAAGAGTATCTTGATCAATCGAGCTCAATGTACCATTTTGCGGCACTCCCAATGAGATTACGTTGAAACAATCGCAACTGTACGGAGTCATCTTTCAATGAGTTAGATGAGCACCAAAGATGGAAGGTAGTCACATGATCACCTAGATCTTCGTTAGGCTTGGATTCAAAATTTGGAATGTCTGAAGGCAACTTTGTCAGCATAGGAGGCCAACATGGATCGTGACAAATAGGGTCATTCAACAACCGTGTCAAATCTGGCAAGTACAAAGTCGCCAGGAAGGGTAGTTTGGGTTTTTGGTGATAACCTAGGAAAAAGGGGCCTGGAGTTTGACTGGCACCAGGTTGCCAGGAAATGTTTGGCTGCTGACTCGGATTCTAGTAGAAACCATGGCCCTGGCCAGCGTATGGATTTTGCATATGTGGAGACATCATCATTTGATTTCCCAAATAGGACATATATGGTTGGGCATGCATTATATTTGAAGGAATCTGGGAAGGGTTGCCCCATGTCGGTCCCGTGGGGATAGGCATAGTAGTTTGTCTAGGGTTCCATTGATTGTGGAAAGAATTACCCCAGATTGGCATTCCGGAAGAGGGAACAGATCCCTGCCAAGAATTCCAAGGCCTTGATGCGGAAGAAGTTTCTGGGTTTTCCCCTTGTGTAGGAATAGTACCCTGCATAAGAATAGATTGTCCAAAACTGGGATTGCCCCCAGTCGGGAAGGTGGCTGACGAGAAGGTGTTGTTACCAAACATTCTGGCAAAAGAAAATGGTGTTGAACCTACTGGCATGTTATGCAAAGGTGGTCCTTGACTCCTCGCTCCAAATAAACTATGATATGTAGGTTTCCCGGTGGATTGTTGATGCGAGCCACTGAGTGAAGTGGATGAAGGAGGGATATGACCTCCTCCATAAGGGAAAGCACTAAAAGGAGCAGGAGTGCCCCCAATGTGACCTTGCAGAGCAGTGCTAGAGCTCCCTGCCCCCAGCCCTTAAGTCTGTAAAGTGGAGTAGGAAAGTACAGGACTTGTACCTAAACTAGGCATCCTATATGAGAACGGAGGGCCTATCTCACTTGGTGTGAAAGGGGTTTTGGCCGCCACCAAAGATGGGATCGGACCACTGTGTGATGTAGAAGCGGTAGAGACCATGGTGTCTCGGACAAATGAAGGTGGGTTAGGAGGTGAATACTCTCCTATGGTGACAACCGTAGTGGGAATTGAAGAATTCCCATAAGGAGTAACAACATTTGTTTCCATTGTTGTGTGCAACACTGTTTGGCAGTCGTAAAATTGAATTGGTATGACAAAAGGTGCCAAGAAATTAGTGGTTGGGGTTTCAACCAGGCCAAGAGTGTTCACTTCAAGGTCTAAAATGATTGATTCCTCTAGATGTTGGTCAGGCACAATTTTTTGTAACCTGGTTTCTTCAAAAGACCCTTGTTGGTCTAGCTTTTTCCTTAATGGTGGCGGGGGTGGCTCAAGTGTAACCAGCGCCAGGCCAAGAAGTCTTCATGACTGGCGGCAGGCCAAGAAGCCTTCTTGATCGGCAGAGCTAGTGATCCTCCACTGTGTGAGAAGATCAAAGACATTCTAAGGTAGTCTAAACATTCAAAATTAACACACACTAAAAAATTCTCTACAAGATAAGACATAAAAACACTAAATTAATTGGAAGAACAGTTACAACAACCAACACTAGAGCAACTTACCGGTGAAAGTGTAACTCGAACATGGAAGAACCCTTCGTCTATACTCTGCAAAGTGTGGCCCAATGTCTATCCTAGGCACCATGGTATACCCCCACATTCACCTGTGTATGTCCCTAAAAATGATAGGCAACTAGGTTTCCAACGCGCGAACAGTCACCAGGCGGGTACAGTCGAAAGTCGGGTAGACCACAATAAGTAGGGTATCAAGCCCGAAACCTGTCAAGGGTATCGAAATAAATTGGTTTGAAAGACAACTGAGGACCTTGAATGGATTCGAGACCCACAAAGCCCTGTGGCAAATGCAATCGATGGAATCCCAAAACAAGCCCTCTATATGTGTTCTCCACTACGATCGGTCCAGCTTTGGAGGGGTTATCTCCACTACCTTTCCGCAGGCGACCTCATGTTTATCCCCTGTGTTAGAGGGGGGTCCCGGATAAAATTTCACGATAGTGGACTTAGACACTCCCTAACTCAGACTCCAATGTTTGATTTCAAATGGCCTTGAAGAGTTTCCTCTCCAACCTAATCCAAGGCCTTAATCCTGAACTAGTTGGTGAACCCTACAAACATAAAAGTCTAGTAAATTTTAGATTTAGCATTAATTTTATGGATTTGTCTTATGTCAAGGAGTATGAAAGTGAAAATGATGATGTGTAAAATAAGAAAGAAAAAATGAATAAAAAATATGGAAACAAAAAACTTTTACTTAATGCAAAATTTCAACAACTTTTCAAAATAAATATCTTTTTAATTTTCTAAGATTTTGGACAGCAAACTCAAAAGAAATTTCACTTGACTACAAGATACTTATGATCTAAATAAACTTCAAAAACTTATGAAATAAACGACTTTTCCCTGGCTAATAATGCAAAAACACACTCTTCAACCAAACAAGAAAATGAAAGAGATTTTTTTTTATTTAATTGTTGATAAAGCAAAAAGGAAAAATACCAACGAGTAAAAACCAAGAAAAACAACTTTGGCCTAATCGCAGATCATAAAGAATCACTTCAACAAATCACACACTAGCAACTTAAAAAATGACTCTCACACTTGTCTAAAAACCCTAAAAAATTCTTTTTTATGACAACTTTTAAATGAGAAAAAGCAAGCTAAGGGTAAGATTAATCCTAAGCTATTGACTGCCAAGACAGAGATTCAAACACCTAAGAGGTATAATTCTTATCAAGGGAAACGATGACTGCCTTACCCACAACAAAAACTATCCTACACAAGCATGCTATTCCAACAGAAAGCGTGTGAAGGCGAGATGTATAAAGACAGAGGGCATGTACATTTAGGCTGACCTTGTATAGGCCACGTGTATCTCTAAACTTTGAGAAAAATTTAAAACAGACAACCCAAACTAGGCAGAGACCACTGATATTGATAACCAGGATCCCTTGAAGGCTTGGACACTCTTTTTAACAGAAAAAGAAAACAATGTAAGGAAAAAAATTTGTAAAACAAACCAATCTAAGACAAGACTGCAAACAACCAAGACTTAGAAAGAATCCCAAAAAACCCCTGAGAATATCTGATTCTGACAGGGAAGAGGATGACTGCCTCAAAAATTCTCTGGACTCTACACGCTACTACTACTTCTTCAACTAGCGTTCGCATGCGGGCTATAAGATATTAGGGCATGGGTACATGCATGTAGACCTTATGCAGGCTGTGTGTACCTTTGTGGGTCCTGACAAACACAGTCAAGCAAATAATAGAGAAAGAGGGTATGGTAAACCAGACTCTCTGCTAGCTTAGACTTTACAAAAACTAAAAAAAAACAGGCAAGAAAAACCAGTCTCTTAAACTACCCAAAAACAAATAAAATTCCTAGGAACCCTAGAAACTTCCCCAGTATGGTCACCAATTCTGTTTTGATGGAAATATCCTTACGGACTAGCAAATAGGGTTATACTTTGCATGCAGATATGACCAAGAAAAAATCTACTTTCTACCTTCGTCCCCAGGCTTAAATCCCATTTCCTTTTAGTAAATACATGGCCAGACCAACCTACCTTGTTCCAAGTGTTAGATGTAGATCCCTTGTCGCACTTGATTACTTGTTCACAATTCTCCTTCCAAAGCTGACCTGCATACAAGACCAGCAACAACTACACATGCATCTTACCTATAGACTAACGGGTTAGAGATTCAAACATGTACTTAACAAACTATGAATAACTCATGAATTGGGATGGGAAAAGCATTTTCTTTATTAGTTTGAATGAGTCAACTTACAAAAATTCGAGACCGACCACCACTCTGTGAACCTGATCCTGGGATCCTCTTCAACTGTCCACCAACTTCTTTGCTTAGTATCTCTTATGGCACAAGGATGGCTAAAGGGTTGGGACAATGGGAATATGCAAATGGGCAGATTTTCTTTGCTATCTTTTTCCTCTTTCAAATGGGACCCCTGGCCCTTCTTTTATAGGCTAGAAGAAGCTAGGTATTTGGATGAACCCTCTTCCATGCATGGCCGGGGGTTTTAGTTAACTCACCCAGAGTTGTGTGCTCCATCAGAAACTTTCCTTTTTTCATGCTTTTGTCAGTCCACGCGGGATGTTTTAGGTCATCTAGCATGTACACGTGTGTAGTAATAGAGTAGGGCATGTGGGCCCTTATAAAAGAGGTTTTTTAAAGAGTTGTTCAGCAATGCTTTGGCAAAGAAGGGATATGAGATGGCTTGATGCCAAGTAAGCATGTATGGTGCAATTTAGGGTTATAACAATCACACCATCAACAACATGAGAAGTTGTTAGGGGTGTTGGGGTAGGATTCATGGAAGGATGAGGAGCATCAAGGATCAAGTTGTAAAGAGTTCTCATTTAAGAATCAACGAGATCTAGGTACTGAGCACAACTAATCGTCTTCTCTTCAGTGATGACACCACCCATGGAAACATCACGGACGATAGGACCAATGAGTGATTTGGTAAACCACTCAGCCAATATTTGATCAAGAAGAGGAACTTTGATTAACCATCTTCTCCTCCTCCACTCATGGATGTGATCAAAAATATGATTAGTAGAAGATTGTTTAAAAGAAATCAAAATTTTGGTTCCTGTTTCGTATCAAATTTGCAACTAGTAATGTGTTAAAAAGGCCATGGCTAGGGTGTTAAAGTCATTGAAGAATCCTCTAAGTAACTCGATGTACCATTTTGTTGCCGAACCCATGAGAGTTCATTGGAAAAGTTGTAATCTTATGGAGTCATCCATCAAAGAGTTGGATGAACACCACAGATAAAGTCATAATTTTATTATTCGAGTCTTCTCCCGCTTGACCATCAAATTTAGGAATGTCAGACGGTAGCTTGGTCGGTATGACAGGCCAGTAAGGAGAATTTAAAATAGGATCATTCAAAATCCTAGACAAATCAGGTAAATCCAAACTGGTAGTTTTGAAGAGGGATCCATGTAGGTATACCAGTAGGACCGTAAGCAGTTTGTAAATAATTAGACAACCCTGACAGATTCGATATTGGGGTATTTTGAGACAAATAGCCAACAAGGTTGGGTTTATTAGGTATGTTCCCTTGGAAAGGAAAATTAGATTGAAATTTTTTACCCCAAGTGCGATTCAAAGAACCTGGATATGGTTGACTGATATTAAGGGGCACAATAGAATTAACTTGAGGATGTTTCCCCCCATGCAGTTGTAGATTTCCTTGGAAAGGAAGATTCCAAGGTTGAGATTGTAACACAGGTACATTTTGTCCATAAAATGGGTTATGGACTCCAACCCGAGTTTCCCCCCCAAGTTGAGGTTGTCCCCCAATCTGAGGTTGTCCCCCAAATTGAGGTTGCCCCCCAACTTGAGGTTGACCTCCAAAAGGAATCTAGAAACCAGAAGTGATAGAATAATTGGTGCCTCCAACTGGATTGGAGCCACTAGGTCTAGGAGAATGAGATCCTCCTAACAAAGGTGGTGGAGGAACATAAGGCCCTCTAGAGAGAATCTAGGAAAGTGTAGGAACAAACTGACTCATAGCGTTATACCCAGGAGGAACAAAAGGTCCAGACCCCCAGGAAGGATTCTAGGTAGGGATAGCAACGGAAGTGTTAAAATATTTATACCTAGGGGGAAGTGATGGATTTGTTCTAAGCAAAAGTATTCAAATATTTATACCTAGGGGGAAGTGATAGATTTGGTCTAAGCGGAAGAGATGTTCCAATATGATCTTGAGTGATAACCACATTTTCGTTGGAAACCGTGGTAGCATGTGGGACCATAGTAGAATGGGTCATCTGGTTTGGAATAATCGAGTGAGAACCAACCAAGAATTGGTTTGAAACGGCGGTGACACTACTGGTAGTGCCAGTGAAATGGTCCAAAGGTACCATATAGGTAACAGACATCTCAAGCATTTTTGATGCCATAGGTTGATCGGGACTCTCTCCTAGGTTGTCGTAAAGATCACGTACCGTCAAAGGGATGGAACTAGGATTAAAGATTCTGGCAGTGTGAGCCAGGGTCCTAAATGATTCACTTTGAAAAAGTGGATCATCTACTCCAGACCCTCATTAGGTCTAGTAGGTACTCCATTACTTTCAACAACAACAATTTATCCTGATGAATTCATCCGGAGAAAATGTGTGTCTTGTCTAACACTTGTTGGCACAAGGGTAGACCCAAGTTTCAACGCTTCAACAACACACCAAAAAAACCCTAACTATCGGCCCTTTCGGAAACAACTACGAAGAATATGATGTCTCACTCGAGGTAGAGGTAGGGGGGGTTGTAGGACTCAGGTGTCTACAACCAAGCTGGGACATAGATCTATGATTACAATACTTAACAAAACACTTAAACAACGATATGCATTAGTTCTTGAATCTCATTCACATTGCAGATCAAACCCTTAATACATATCAATGCAATAACAATAAAGATCAAGTACTTGCCATCACTTAGCACATAGAATTATATCAGATCTAGAATTCATCCACATCATTAAGCACTAATATACAACATCAAATGCATTCATTATACATAACATCAACAACAATAAGAAAATAATCACATAATCAAGATCGCACAAAGCACATCAGGACACATGATATACATGGTTCACCCTAGTGTGGGGCTATGTCCACCAACCTCTTCTTCTTCTTTATTAGTCTTCAAGCTCCTTACATTCTTCTTCTCCTGTGCATAGAGACACAGAGCGCAACTTCATACTAGACAGGTGATCTGTGCACAGTGCACTAGATCCACCTTCCTCAAAATTAGGTCAAGGCACAAAGATAACTCCTTGATAGCACAAAGCCTTACACAGTCTTTCTGCACAAAGCACTTACAACTTCTTGCACTAAGCTGATCATAAGTAACTATTTCTTACATCGCATAGCTACTTATTTATAGATTTACAAAAATACCTAATCATGGTTAAACCTATGGGTTGACATCTCTTCACCCATTACATCAGCCCTAAAACCCTTTGTTGGGTCCACAATCTCGCAAAATGCATGAGATCCCGCGATATCTACTCTACCTGGGCGCTCCATCTTCGACCAGCCTGTCAAAGTCCCAAAAGTAGTCAAACAAGACCAATGTTCTCTCAAAAATTGGTCAAGGGTCAACAGGCCCCCAACACTCACCTGTGACTCGTCCCGAGTCACTTAGATCTAGGCAAAACTGCTTCAAAGGTCTCAATATTAGCTCCATCTTCCTCAACTTGCTTATTCCCCAGAGCTTCCTTCTCGGTGAACTCATGAATCACTTTCTCAGTAACAGGCCCTTCCAGGCATTATTCCACTATCGCAACCAGTTGGTCTAGCTGTGAGCCTTGTCCTTCAACTTCTTCAAAAATCCTGTACGCTTCGTCCTACACCAAATGTAGTCTCTGTGTCACTTCCATGACTTTTCTCTAGATAGCAGTAATATGTTGCTAAACTAAACATTGTTCCTATGATCTTTTCATCTTCTCGATTGTAGTAAGCAACTTCATTTGCACTTTCACAGTGGACACATGTTGTTTCTCCTCCTAGAGTTCTGCTTCCAATTTCCTCAGCTCCGAATCTTCTGCAAGGTGCTCATAGGTCTGCACACTTCGATCACTTAGTTTATCACACTCTAAGGCAAGTTATCTGATTCTTTCTAATTCTTTCCTAGAATCTTTTTCCCTTTGATCGCACACTTCTTGCAGAGTGCTCGGCACTCCTTGGATCTCTAGCTCCATTACCCTTTCTTGAAGCTGTTGAATGGCTTCAGCAAGCTTCCCCACTTGTATCTCAATTGAATCTTCTTCCTCCTGCACCAAGCCCGGCATAGAGCGAAGTGCTTTAGTCACTGCCTCTTTCATCACAATATGCTCTGTGAGAATTTGGCATTTTTCTTCCTGTATCTTCGTATTGTTCGGCTTGAACTTCTCTTGAATTTCATTTTTCTCCTTCTACACAACTCGAAGTTGCTCTAGGACCTCCTCCTTTTCTTGCTTCGAGGCCTCTGTTGCCTTCTCCTTTTCTTCTTAGACTCGATGAATTCGAGCCTTGGTTGCATCTACTAGCCTTTGTAATTGGGTGGGATCATCCTCCAATTCTGTAATTTATGATGATGAAGGCACAGTAGGTACTACACGGCTCAAATAGATGGCTTGTTGTATTTCCTTGAGCTCCTTTTCTATTTTGTCATATAGTGTTTCTTTATTTGCTTCATGTCTCTGCAGGATATCCTTTGAGGCATCATCCACGTCTGTGATTATGAGATCAACATCGTCCATTGTGATCACATTATTCGACTGAGGCTTATTGTCTCAAGTATTCTTTCTTGCTAAGGGTTTCTGCAGAGAAACCTTCCTTTTCTTTGATGTCTCGGCATTTGTAAGGGGATCCTTTGGCGGTGTAACTTCACCTTTTTTTCTCTTTTCTCCTTCTTCCCCTCTTTATTCTTGGTTCACTTCATCTCCTCCTCCTCCTCCTGCGGGCGATTCAGGCCCACATTCCTCTGATGCGCTTTCCTCCTCATCACTTTATATGTTTTGGACATCCTCCTCTCTCTTCTTTTTCTTCTATCCATCATGTTCAACCTGGGTGACCAATGGACTTTCGATGAAGTCAAGGTCGGAGAGGTCTACATCTTCTACTAGTACAAGGAACTCTGTTGGCCATTCCTTAGTGATCTCTTCCATGTCTTCATCGGTCAACTTATAGTAGGACTAAAGCTCCTCCTTGATTTCATCCCTGTGTGCAGTGATGTAGATAAAGTGTTGATCTACATAGAACTTGGATAGCGGCATGTACCGATGAAAAGTGTTCAGGGTCATTCATGGAAATGCTTCAATGGCATGCTTCAGCTATAGGTAGTAAGCATGGAACACCACATTCAATTTCCACTGCTTCTTCATATCATTCGTGTACCACAAGGTGGATAACCTTGCATCCAATGTCTCTGATGGATCAACTTCCAGGAAGGCTTCTCCTTCTGACATTTTCCAAGCGACAAATGTGATCAACACCAATAGCCAACTAAAATGAAACTCATATCCCTGATCTTGTGCTTCGCAAAAATCCTTCTCCAACTCGTTGATGAGGTAACTTGCTCAATTCATTTTCATGCCTCCTACGCACTTCCATGCTAGGTCTACAACATATCAAGTGACCTGTGTTGGATGGTTCTTTCAGAAGATATTACCATCTATAAGCTGACAAGCTAGGAACAGGACCCCATCCTGGATGGAGGCTACCTTGTAGCCTTGCTTTCCCTTTTGTACATCGCCATAGTCTTCCTTTATACATTGTGCCAGGGAGAAATCTGGAGCCTTCCCTACGTAGAAATGTTGAGGGTCCGGTCCCTGCATGATTAGTCCTGTGATGAGGTGGATCAACGTCGGATCCACAGTGACGCACCTATCAAGCCATATATAACCTCTGTCATAACATGAAAGGAGGGTTTTAATGCAGCTGTTAACATCCTGATGTCGGCCAAAGTGAGGTATCTTCATCACGTTCAGGATTGTCGATTGTGCGATCTCCTTTATCAACAACTGGGACACTATGTGTTGCTTCTTCCCAATCATCTTCATCAAATACCGATGCGGTGCGAGCATAGCATAGTTCTTCTGATTCTTGAGGTTGAATTCATTTTTCTTTAGAGCTCGAATATGTCCTAATTGTGGTATAACTGCGTGTATCCCCTTTGGGAGGTATGAAATGATCAGTGTGTATTCAAAATCCGATGGAATGTTGTCGCGTTTAACCACACCAGCCAAGGCACGATGTAGTCTAGCAAGACCGACAGGACCTGCTTCGTGTTAACCAGATCGTCGCAGTGTTAGCTTTGTGTCTCAGTCACGGTTCGGCTAGAATGACATCCAGTCAAGGGGGATTCTTGCAAGCCCCCATTCGATGATGACTATAGTCCTACAGACATGACTCTCTCAGCCATGAGGTCTACAAGTATCTCCTCCATAGACTTCTCTACTGCATTGTCTTTGTTGGATTACTGAGAGGGGGGGTAAATCAGTAATAGAGAAATTTAATCCTTTTTAACCATATAATCCAAGTGTTATATCAATGAAGAATTATCATCTAATAACTGCAGAGTAAATAACCAATGAAAAAACATACACATGCACAGTACACCAATGTTTTACGTGGAAACCCAAATCGAGAGAAAACCACGGAATGCTTTTTCGTATATGTCTTGAATAATTACATTCATTGGAAGCACCAACTTCCTTTGTTTTCCAGCTGCAACTGGAAGGAGTCTCCAACCCCTTATTTTATCAGGCTACAACCTAAGGGAATCTCCAACTCCCCAATTCTCTGGCTACAACTAGAAGGAGGTGTTGCGCCTCTTTCGTCACCTTGGTGAGAAAAATAGAGGTGATTGCAAGCTCAGTTGGGTTTGCTGAGCAGGACAGCTGGAAGGAAAAGAGTTAGGGAAATAAAATAAAAACTACAATTAAGAATTAAACTAGGAGATGCAATAAAAACTAAATTCATGAGCACAGGGACATAGAAACAAAAAGAACCATAAGACCCATGTCACCAATGTTTGAGGCTGATCAATTAGTGAAACAAAGCACCAAGAAGAAAGGGGACTATGAGTCCCTTCTTCCTCCAAGCGAGGGCTCTTGGACCCCCACTAGCTAGCTCTTCTTACAACAAAGAAAAATGGAAAATGATGATGAAAGAAATCTTTACAAATCCACTCAATGGGTGAGGTGGATTGTCCAATGTAATGGTGCCAATATGCTCTTGACAAGGATGGAGTCCTCAAGACAATAGAGGTAGCAGAACATTACTTTGAATTCCTTGAAAAAATGAGGTGCATCCATGGCTTTTTATAGCATTCATTTGGGTTATTGTTTAACTGCTTTGTAGTGTGAAAAAAGGCCAATTAGGGAATTCTTAGGTCTTTGACCAGCCCACCGGTCGGATCTAGTCCATATTTGAGGGTCAAATCGGCTTGGGAGTTGAACCATAAGTGGGTGGGAGGCCGACCACTCTCATAAATGTGTCGTTTAGTAGGTGTGTGGCTTTTTGCGATAACAGTCACGCATCATGCGCTTGTACATGATTTCTGTGTTCCTGTTACGCGCATGCACGCACGCACCCAATGTCTGCATAGCACTCTTCAATTTTTCACTACTTTGTATAGTTTTTGACCTTTTTTGAATGTTGTGGTATTAATTCAAGTCCATAAATGACTTCATCACTATTTGACGATGTTGAGTTCTTGTAACCATGTGTAGATGAAATTTCAGTGATAACAGATGCCCCCTGATGGATGAGGTTAGGAGCATACGTATAGCCAAAATCAATCAATGTTTCTTCTACTGAGAATGTTGTTGTAAGAAAGAGAAATAGTGGGATCGTCCAAAGCGATCCGTTGGAGGGAAAAAGGAACCGGTAGGACCCGACCTTCTACATGCCCCATGCTCGTTTTATGTAACTCTTGAAAAAAGATGACTGAAGTGTTAGTGTAGACAACTGCAACGCCCTCAGGGGCGGTCGTGATAAAGGTAGAAGACAATTATGCAAAAGAACTTGTTCTGAATAGTAGGCACTGATCGCGGTAATAAGTAGCAGCGAGTATGTGGGCATTGATAGCCCTGCCAAGTTTAGAGGTCTTCGGCAAATAAAAGAACTAACTGCAATAGTCAAAAAGTAAGAACCACCGTAACATGAGAAAGTGTTGGTGTCGAATGTTATGGGGGTCAAAGACAGCAGGGAGCAATGGTCTTTCACCCTGTTCCGTTCGATATCTCTCATTGAGTGGAGAATGAGAATCAAGATACTATCGCCCTTCTGGAAAACTCTATTGATGTTGACAAAAAGGGGAACGCGACTCCCAGAAGCAAATGGCTTCATGAAATATACTGAGGTGAGGAAGTGGCAGAGGTACATGGATGAAGTCAATATGTAGGAAGACTCAAGACTGCCCTTGGTTGGAGTATGTGTGAGAGAAAAAGTGGCTGCAACTGCTCAACGAGGTCGAGTGTCAAGGGGACGACAAGACCAGGGATAAGTTGTGCCAGAGGCGGGACAAGGCGAATAAATTCATAGGGAAGAGGTAAGTGACATGTGGGGTACTCTGAAGATACGAACGATGCCGGCAAGGGTAGATGAGAAGTAGTGCTCCAACCAAGGGTGACATGGGTTGTGGTGGGCCAAAAAGAGGGAAGCAGGTCGCCAAAGGTGACGACAAAAAAGGTAATGTAACAACTGGAAATAAAGGTGTTTGTACAATAAATAACGAATAATTGGGGAGAAATGTACAAATACAGAAACAGGTGCCCCAATGTGACTTGGGTGGCCCATGTAGGGCATAATTTGCTTGGAAAACTGATGAAGGGTGGGGGCCCCATTGGTGAGTTTCTGTATGAGGTAGGTGAAATGAAGGGAGATTTGCAGATGGGAAAACTAATTGTGGATGAAATGTAGGGTTCATGATACTGCGGAGGTGCAGTCAAAAAAAAGAACCGTGAAGAGATAATCTAGGATTCCATGTGGGAAAGATAGCAAAATGAGGAGAAGGAGTATGTGGTTGATTCATTACATGATGAAAGACTATTGGGACTCCCATCCCTAAAGGTTTTTGAAAAACAACATGAGTGTCAGAAGTGTCAAAAGGTGCTATGAATGGGACAACTCATGTGGGTAAGAATGCTACCGGGTAACAATACCGAAAATGCAAATGGAGGTGAGGCTACTGCAGAGCCGAGAATGGGGATCCTAGAGGCAAATGTCAGAGGGTGTGACTAGAAATATAAGTGCAATACAGAGGGAAAGACTACATGCCAGTGCTGAGTATATACCTGAAGGGGTTGTGCTGATGTATGATGATCAAGTACCTGCACACATGAAAACCAAATACCCAACGTGAACAATATCTAAAGAGAATCAAAGATATGAGCATGTATTTGATAAGTGTGAAAATGTGCATGCGTACCTGACCAAGGTATAAAAACATGGCGCCCCGGGGGCTCAGGATGAAAAGAGGCCCAGGGAGTTCTATGATGTAGATGACGGGATGTTGATCCCGTGGCTGAAGACGGATCGAGAAACGGACACCGTGGGCTCCCGGAATGGTGAGTGGAAGTTTGGAAAAAAGGCCTATATATAGCTGTAGGGCCCACATTGCCACCTCATTTGTACCTACTGCAATAGTGACTGGACGAGTAGTTTTCAGAGGAGATTTGGAGATTCAAAGAGGACGAGGTATCCGATTGGCGATTAGCGAGCGTTAGGTTAGTGGTCTGATCATCCTGCATAGAAATAGGATTTCATTTTTTGGGCAGGGGCTGTACGAAGGGCCGTACAGAAGGGTGTTATGGGTGTGGGCCCCACGTGCGCAGGCGATCTATAAGTAGGCATGCACACGTGCGCGCCTGCCCACCGGATAGACGTGCATGGGGGCACAGGTGAGGGAATTAAGGGTGTGCACTATGTGCACGCCTGTCGGCTGTACAGCTGCGCATTTGTGCGCGGCTGTGACATGGACAGGCACGCACCAGTGTGCACCTGTGTAGGTAAAAGGCGCACCTGAGAGCGCACCTATGTAGGTAACAGGTGCACCTGAGAGCACACATGTGAAGCTAACAGGTGCACATACGTGCGCGCCTGTGTAGTGAACAGGAGCGAATGTGTGCGCGCCTGTGGGTTAAAATAGCCGCGCCTTAGAGGCAAAGTTGACGAGTATAAAATTGATGTTTGTGAGGTTGTTGATGGTCTCATGGGCTGATATAAGACTCTTTGTTGTGGCTACAAGTGGACATTTTGTACGATGCCAGTGGGTTGGCGAGAGCAAGATTGGTCTCAGCTATGAGACGCCATGGCTATTGAGGAGCCAGGTGTGCGAGCGACTTTGGCAGCCTGTGGGTTGCTAAAGTTCTTTGAGTGCTTGTTGATATGGGCACAGGAGTATCTCCTGCAGTTCCTGATCCAGATGTGGAGTCTGGAGCTGCACTGCTTCCTTGTGCGAGGAGAGAAGATCCCCTTCACTGAGGTGGAGGATGTGTACATCTTGACTGGGCTCTTGTTTCGGGGTGTGCCCCTATCGGTGGAGTCGGTGCTATCGAGGGACCTGACCCTAGCGACCATTGGTTGGAGTTATTGTTCAGGTCAGAACTTTATGTCCGGGATGGTTGTGAGCATTGGGTCGATAAATGCCCTAACGCATCGCTGTATAGCAGCGATGATTGTGAGAATATATGGGTCATTGGCGACCCAGTGGATCAGTGGGGGCCAGTTGTTGGTGATGGGGAGAGTGTTGGTCAGCGAGCAGTTCACCTGGGGGCTTACGCTGTATGCAAGGATGGTGGGGCAGTTGGACAACTGTCGGTCCACGGATATGGGGGATTTTGCCTTCGGGTCCATCCTGGTGGCCTGGTTTCTGGAGAGGGTGTTGATGTTGCACACTAGTATTTTATTGGGTGCACCTGGGGTGAGAGCCGCAACTGAGGCAGTGGTCGACCATGTTGTTGCGCCATGGTTGGGGTGAGAGTGGCCACTTATTTACTGTAGAGGCGGCACAGGTCTGGCGATAGATGCCACATGTGATACTACAGTAACCCTATGCTGGGGTTGACTTCCGGGATGATCCGGACATGGTGTTACCTCCAGGGGAGGTTTTTTACCACCGAGGTATGTTGATTTGACGATGTTGATATGTATGTTTTGTGTTTTTTGAGATAGCATGCCTTATGTATATGATATAGATGTTGATACTATCTGGTGTTTGTTTTCATGTGTAGATGTGACACCTCACGGGCACGAGGTGGAGTTGAAGAGGGCGCCGGAGAGACCACCGTGGGGAGAGAGATGTCAGCATGAGGATGTCGTGGTGCGACTAGCTGAGCTAAAGAGGGCAGCGAGGAGGCACCAGTTTGATGACCCTGGTGCTGGTCCATCACACGCTCCTTCAGCAGCTGCCGGAGCGGACTTTGAGGACATACATCGTCGTCTGGAGATGGTGTTATAGGAGATGCCTGAGGGCATATGGTCTCGCATCCAGGATGAGGCATTCCTGGAGTAGTGTGTGGGGGTGCCGCCACCATGGCGGGCCATAGTACGATGAGCAGCAATGGCTGCTGTGTTGACGACCGAATGACTGTCGTCAGGGCAGGAGGGGCTGGTAGGGGGGGGACCACCACCTCTTGGGGAAGGAGGTGGTGGGCTGCCACTGCCTGAGGGAGGGGCAGGTGGTGGTGCTCTAGAGGCACCATGAGTGGTGGTATTAGGCAGTGATGTACATATATTTTTTGTATATAGGCTGGTGAGCCCATTTTGTACCGAGGTGTTGCATTGGCCTGTGGATACTTGTATTTTTTTTTTTTGTAAAAAAACATTCGGATGGCACTGTGGACCTTTATATATACATGAGTATACTTTTTGAGATCTATCTGGTGTTTACATGTTTTTGGTTAATGTTTTGATGACGTCTATTCTATATATATGCTGTGACAGGTTTGTGTTATATGTTTATGTATGTGTAGAGGTAGCTTGATGGGATATATGCCAATCTAACACTATGTTAGCTAGGTTATCTGTAATTTGATTCAATTGTCTTGGAATATGTGTAAATGTAATGGAATCAAAATGTCGAGATAAAAGCCTAACCTGTAGGTATTTACGAAAGAGGCAAGGATCACGGACATGGTACACATTGTTGAGCTAGAGTACGACTAGTTGAGAGTCGAGGAAGATGCTAAGGTGATGAATACGATGATTTTGGGCATCGGCTAGCAGGCCAATGACGGTGGTGTATTCGGCTTGGTTGTTCATTGTTGATCCCAAAAATATGTCACTCGAATGGAGCATTTCATGTGAGGGGATGTAGAGAACCCAAGCAGCCGAAGTGAGATTTTGTGTCCAACCGCTGGCGCCATCGATATAATCGATGTGGTAGGCTGGTGGAGGAAGCATCTGTCAATAGCACAAAGGATAGTTTAGACGTGAGGGAAGGAAAAAAGATTAAAAATGCTAGAAAAGAAAAACCTAAAGTAGAATGACTACGTTTAAGCGTAAAATTTCTTGAGATACAACCCGTTGATGGGTTCTTTGAAAGAGAGGCCTTCGGGAGAGGCCAGAATATATGCACCTTTGGTGAGGTAATGTTGAATGATGTATGGGCCATGCCAGAGTGACTCGAATTTTCCATGGCCAAAGGTATCATGAGCGATATCGTAAGCCAGGACAAGGTCGCCTTTGCGAAATGAGCGAAGGTTGACATGGCGATCAAAGGTAGCCTTGGATCATTTTTTAGCTGCCTCATTGTTCTATAAGGACGATCAACGATCTTCATCCAGAGACTCCAAGTTCAGTAAGCATTGCTCCATTGGAGAAATGTCGGGTAATAGCTCAATTGCAGTGCGTAAGGTGGGAATTTCACACTCGATGGGAAGAGTGGCCTCTACCCCATGGACTAAATGAAATGGTGTGAAACCAGTAGTGGTTTTCACAGCCATTCGGTAAGCCCATAGCGTAGAAAATAACATATGATGCCAATTGGTGTTATGTTTATTAACCGTGCGTTGTAACATGGTATTGAGGACTTTGTTAACTACTTCAGCCTGTCTGTTAGACTAAGGGTAATATGGTGAGGAAAACTCGTGAGAGAATCCTAAACGAGACGAGAGTTCGATGAATATCTCATTCTCGAAGTGTTTCCCATGATCGGAAACGAGTTGGAGGGGTACTCCAAAGAGGGATATGACGTGGTTAAAGAAAAAACACGATGCAGTGTCAGCGGTGTTGTTGAAAGTGGGCATAGCTTCTATCCATTTGGTGAAGTAATCAACGGCAACAATGATGTATTTGTGACCATTGTTGGAGGGGGGATTAAAAGTCATGAAGTCGATGCCCCATTTACAAAAAGGGTCGGCAATAATGACAGGGTGGAGAAGAGTGGGGGGAGCTCAGGCTTTGTTGGCGTAGAGCTGACATTGCTCACATTGTTTCATGGGATGAATAATCATGAAACAAGGTAAGCCAAAAGTAACCGGATTGGATAATATTTTGAGCAGTGGATATGCCCGAAAGATGGCCCCCACATGCACCGATGTGGCAGTTGTTTAAGACTCTATCGACCTCGTCAATAGTCAGGCATCGATGAATAATGGTGTCAACACTCCACCGATATAGGATGTCTCCGATGAGGAGGTAGCGGGGGGCCTGATGGAGAATACGACGATGATCATCGCGTGAAAGGTGGTTACAAAAATTCTGAGTGTGAAGATAGACGATGAGGTCGTCGTACCAAGGATCATCTGAAGTGATTTAAAAGAGATGTTCGTCAGGAAAGTCGATGTTGACAGGGGCACTGGTGGTGTCAGAGGGGAGGGCCGCGACAAGTTTGGTGAGAACAAAGGCCTTCTTACTCTTAGGTATTGAGAACTCGAGGTCGTACTCCTGAAGGATAATGATCCATTGAGAAAATTTTCCGTTAACTTGCCGACGGTTGAGAAAGTACTGCATAGGGTTGGAATCTGCGACGACCTTTGTTGTGCGAAGCAGAATGTAGTGGTGCAGTTTCTAGACTATGAGGACGACTGCAAGAGCAAGTTTATCTTCGTGTTTATACTTCAAGGGTGGCCCTGAGAGGTTTTTACTAACGTAATAAATGACATTTTCACGATTGTCATCATCTAGCTGGACGAGGACGCTGGCTACTGATACAGTTGATGCTGATACGTAGAGGATATAGTCAATTTTTCAATTTTGTCTTTGATAGCCGCGGCTTTGGATGGGTGTAGAGGTTGTTTTTTTTGGCGAACTGGTGTAATGTCAGGCTAGGTGTCAATGCGATGTTCGACAATAGAGGGATCGAGGCCAGGCATTTCCGTGTATGACTAGGCAAAAATATCCCTATATTCTTGGAAGAGGGCTTTATATGCGGTGATTTATTGAGGAGTGCAAGTAGCTCCAATTGTGATTTCCTCGATGATGCCATTTTTAATGGAAATGTTGATTTTAATGGTTGGGGAAATGTTGGCCATATTTCCTTCTTCAAAAGCATCAGGGGCAGGAATGGGATTTATGAACCAGTCGATAGGCCCTGATGGGATAAAATCCTTGGTTTCAACCGCGTAAATGGGGTTTTGGTTAGGAGGCATGGAGGCTTCCTGTGGATAGAAGAGTGCGCGATGGTGTAGCGCATCCCAGGGAGAGTCTGGGTGGTTTAACTCTTCGAGTATTTCTTCGTTGCATTGGAAGTGATGGAAATATAAGGGGTCGTGAGGAGTGATCTTGGTGACAGTGGTTGATCCAGATTTTATGAGCAGAACGAAATGAATACAGATTATTAATAGGTGCTTAACACGAAAATAACAGAGATACAGTAAAACTGGTTTTCTATTAAATAACGAAATAAGCTG
>JZKD02S2189355.1:278064-308359 GCA_000966675.3 Picea glauca | reverse complement strand
AGTTAGCCAATGCATTAGTTAATGTATTTAGACATCTAGGAATATGTTGATATTCAATATAATCAAAATAACGTTCCAAGAGGTGAATTCGCAAATACACCCGTAACAAAGTAGGGCTTCGAATAGTATAGACATTACTTAACTGTAGGACTACAAGATGTGAATCGAGTCGCACAACCAAATGACGAATTCCAAGCGAGATAGCATCAACCAATAATTCGATAACGGCACTATACTCTGCAATGTTGTTGGTCGCACAACCGAGACACACACCTCGTAAGGAGGCAAGTTCATTTGTAGGGGCGTAAATTTCCCACACAGCAGAAGCAAGGTTATGAGTACTACAACTAGCGCCATCAGCGAAGCCAATATAGGGTAGCGAAGACTCCGACATATAGAAATCAAACACAACGTCACATAAGGGTAGAGACCAGATAATGACAAAAAAAAGCTATAGTAACACACAAGAAGTATGATACAATAAAAATACAAGTACTCGTGCACAGGTGATTTTATGCATAGTACTTCTTCAAGTACAACCCATTCCTAGGTTCACTCAAAGGGATACCATCGTAATCTACTAACTCATAAGCCCCTTTTTCCAAAACCCGTCGAACGATATAAGGACCTTGCTACATAGCTTCGAATTTTCCAGCTCCTAGCATATCTCGATCTTGTTCATAGAGGAGAACGAGATCTCCTTCGGAGAAAACACGAGGCTTGACATGTTTCTCATATTGGGCCTTGACATGTTTTTTCTGAGCTTCTATGACTAGGGTGGCATCGCGTCGAGTTTCGTCAAATCACATAAGATACAATAGATGTTCTTCCTCAGCAGAAGTGTTTGGTAGGAGTTAAACATCTAGTTTTAAAGAGGGTATCTCGCATTCAATCGGGAGAATGGCTTCCACACCATAGACTAACCAGAAAGGTGTAAACCCAGTAGCGGACTTGACGGATGTCCGGTAAGCCCACAATGCCGAAAAACAAATTGTGTGCCAACTTGTTTTATGAATCCCTATCATTCGTCAGAGCATAGTTACGAGAACTTTGTTAATTGCTTCGAGTTGGCCGTTGGCTTGTGGGTAATAGGGCGTTCAGTTATCATGGTGAAGACCCAACTTTTCAGTAAGTTCGGACATCATGAATTTTCTAAAATGGCTACCATGATTAGTGACGATAGCTTGGGGAACACCAAAATGAGCTATGACATGATTAAAAATGAATAATGTTGCGGTCTTTCCAGTGTTGTCAAATGTCGGCATCGCCTCGGACCATTTCGTAAAGTAATCGATGGCTACAATAATGTAACCATGCCCCCCGGCTGAGTGAGGGTGACATGTCATGAAATCAATGCCCCATTTCGCAAAGGGACCAACGGAGAACATAGGGTGAAGAGGAGCAAGATGCGACCGTATCTTCTGATTATAGGTCTGGCAAGCATGGAATTTTTGAACGGCGATTATGCAGTCATTAAATAATGAAGGCCAAAAATACCCTGCACGTAAGATCTTCTGGGCAGTAGCATACCCAGACATATGACCACCACAGGCTCCAAAATGGAAGTCATTCAGAGCTCTCTCGGCCTAGTCGAAAGTGAGGCAACGTTGAAAAACAGAGTCAATCTCGCGACGATAAAGAGTATCCCCGAGGATACGATATTGATGATCTTGGTATCGAATTCAATGTCGGTCAGTACTAGACAAAGTTGGCCAGAAATTCTGGGTCTGGAGATATATAATTATATCGTCATACCAAAGATCATCAGTGCTGATGAGGAAAAGGGATTCATCGGGTAATGAATCAGCTGCTACATTCCATTTCAGAATAGGGAAAGTCTCATATCAACTCATCAAAAACTAAGGACTTCTTGGACTTGGCGCGTTCGAATTCCAATTCAAACTCCTGGAGTATCACAATCCATTTGGAGTATTTTCCTCCTAGAAATTGATGGGTAAGAATGTGTTGCATAGGGTTGCAGTGATAAATCACTACAGTCTTGTGTGAGAGGATATAGTGTCGAAAGCGTTGGATGGCTTGGACAGAAGCCAAGGCCAGTTTTTCGACATGTAAATACTTGATTTCAGTAGGCCTTAGACTTCAACTCAAGTAGTAAATAACATGTTCATCATTAGCATCATCCTCTTGGACGAGAACCATTCCAATGTTGTAATCTGAGGCAGCAAGGTAGAGGAAATAATCGCGACTGTAATCGGGGGGAAAGAGAAGCAAAGAACGCATTAGGGACAATTTCAAAGCTTCAAAATCATTGTTGGCGATGGTATCCCAGACGAACTCTGAACCCTTTTTAAGTAAGCGCGTAAATCCATGAGTTATCTCGGCATAATTTGGGATAAAACGACGAAGAAAGTTTGTTTTCCCCTGCAAAATTTGTAACTGACGAAGTGTAGAAGGAGGAGGAAGATTAAGGATCACCTCAACCTTTAAAGGATCCACCCGGATCCCTTGGTGCGAAATGATAAAACCTAGAAGGCAGCCAGATTCAATGCAGAAAATGCACTTATGAGGATTCAAACGTATACAGTAGAATCGACAGCGGATGAAAATGGCTTGGAAGTGGGTTGGGTGATTGACTCGGTGCATTGAATGAGCGAACAAATCATCCAGATATGGTTGAACAATATGCTTGATATCATGGAAATCATAAGACATAGCGCGTTGAAAAGTTGCACCAGTGTTCTTGAGACCGAAAGGAAGTTTCCAATAGGCAAAAGTACCCCAAGGACAAATAAAAGTAGTCTTATGTTGATCCTCAGGAACAATGTTGATTTGATTATACCCGGAGAAACCATCCATGAGAGAGAAGATTTCACTTCCGGCGCAATCATCGACAATCTGATCAACGAAGGGGGTAGGAAAGTTGTCTTTGGGACAAGATTTGTTGATATCCCTATAATCAACGCATACACGAATATTTCCTTGTTTCTTGTCGATCGGGACAAGATTAGAAACCCAGTCAGTGAGGGCCACTGGATAAATAAAGTCGGCTTTAAGAAGTTTCTTAACTTCAAGCTTAATAGGAGCCGCTTTACATGGGTGAACTGGATGAAGGTGTTATCGGATGGGTTTATCTTCGGGGTATGTCTTTATATCATGTATCACAATCTCAGGGTCAATACCCGGCATTTCTTCATAGCTCTAGATGAAGATGTCACGAAACTCTTTGAAAAGAGATGTGTAGGTGATGATTTTGTCAGAAGAACACGAAGCTCCAATATGGACATTTTTGACAATCCCAGGTTTGACGGATATGTCAAGGGGAATAGTGGGTGACATATTGCTTAAGTTCCCTTCAGAAAACACATCATGTACGGATTCGGGAATGGTTGAGATGACGAAAACGGTCGACGGGGTCGAGATCCGTTGATAGTTTTCAATGGTATGTTGCTCCAGAAAGAGGATGGAATGATGATGTCCATTGTCCTAAGGGTTGTCTTCCATGACAGACATGATCATCTCATCCATGGGAAAAATGACACGGAAAGGATCTGGAGATAACTCACCAAGAGAGGGGGAAGAAGGTGTTGCCGATTGAATGGCCTGATAGGTGGATTCGACCGGACTTAACAGCATTTCATCGTCGTAACAAAGATAATTTCTAGGGTAAGGTACTATCCAGGGGTCATGAGACATAGGAAGTTCGTGAAGTGAGGTGGATATCATGTTGATCGAAGCAACAGATGAGCGTGGAACATCGGGCGGTGGAATGGGGAAAGTACCCATTAATGAAGAGTCTTTAATAAGGCCTACACTGATGTTCTCATAACCTGGTGGGGTTTTAGAGATGAACGGTACGTTGCCATTACGGGAACCAGAATTAAAAAAGGCTAATTGGTCGATGGTGACGACCTTTCCTTAATGTGGGAAACGTACCACACGGAAAAGGGTCGACACAACTGTGCGCATGGAATCAATCCAGTTGTGGCCAAGCAAAAGATTATAATCAAGGGGAGCGTCGAAGACTTCCACTTCGACTTGGACCATTTTGCCTTCTAGCGTGATGGGCAATGAAGGAAGGACATTGTAGGTCTTAAAACCAGAGCCATTAAAGGCTTTGAGAGTGTTCTAGGATTCATTCAATGGGGGAGAGCCAATGGCTTTCCAGCAAGTAAGAGACATGACACACGTCGAGGCACCCTCATCGATAACAATTCGACAAATGTTTTTGTCAAAGACAATCACTTGGATCTGGAACACGAGTTGAGGGGGTAACCTTGGAATGTGATCTTCCAATTCAAAGATTTTTAAATTTGTATCCATCGGGTCGATTCCACCAATAGCTTTCAACAGTGCCTTTCATTGTGTAGGACAACTTTGAAGGACTTCGAGGGCTAACATCGCAGAAGGTGCTTGGGGCAGATCTTCAACAATGTTATAGTTCTGGGCAGCATGAGCATGAGGATTGAAAGTCAATTTCCAAACGACGCCCTTTGGGGGAGGTCGAAGAACTATGTCGAGGCTCAGTCATTCGAGATGAAGAGGACCGTTGGAAGAGGACCGAGAAAGACGGTAGATCATCAACCTTCTCTTTAGAGGGAGAATAATATTTGGCTCGAGTAGTGAGTGCAACATTGCTCTGCTTTGAATCTCCAGTACACATCAATACATAGGATGTAGTAGAAGATGAGGGTTGGTCATGAATGACCAACTGAGCCTATTGTTCAGATGGGAAGGGTTGGGACAAAACGGGTGAGCAAGTGGTTTTGGAGCTCCCTGAAGGAACTTAGTGACCTCGACGCGTCGTGGACAATCCTTCGTGTAGTGATCATCACCACAGATAAGACAAGGGTATCGAGGTTTGTGCTTATCCTGATCATCAACAGGGGTAGTTTTGGTTTGCTCTGCTTGAGAAGTATTTTTTCCCTCCTTATTCTTACCCCTTCTCTTTTTAGATTTTTTTTTACCGGCTGGGGTAGATTGAGCTGCATTTACCTCAGAAGTCTTGTCGGTGGAAAGGGCAGGATATGGAGCATTTTGAACATTAGAAGATGCAGGTTTGGGGTTTGTGCTTGAGGCAGAATGTGGTTGGGCCTGGAAAGTGCCAATCACACCGTCAACTGCAAGTGAAGCAGCTGGAGTAGTTGAAGTGGTGGAAGTGGAAGGACGAGGTAAGTCAAGTAGTAAATCGTAAAGGGTTCCTGTTTGTGAATAAACGAGGTCAAGTTATTGAGCACAACTTATAGCCTACTCTTCCATGACCACTCCACCCATGCCAATGTCACGACCGATGTCGTTCACAAATGATTTTGTGAACCACTCTGCCAGCAACTGATCGGGGAGCTCAAGTTTAATGAGACGTTGTCTACTTCGCCACTCATGGATGTGATAGGATATATGAGTGGCTTTGTTTTGTTTGAAAGAATTCAAAATCTCGGTCCCCATGTCATAACGGATTGGTAACTGGTAGTGTGTGAGGAAAGACTTAGTTAGGGTATTGAAGTCAGAGAAGAAACCCCGTGGTAATTCTATATACCACTTCGCAGCAGAACCTATGAGGGTTCATTGAAAAAGACATAAACGAATAGAGTCATCCATCAATGAGTTGGATGAACACCATAGGTGAAAAGTCATAATGTGATTGTTGGGGTCCTCTCCCACTTTTCCATAGAATTTAGGAATGTCCGATGGTATCTTGGATTGTATAGCAGGCCATTGGGGAGAGTGACGAATTGGATCATTTAAAATCCTTGACAAATCTGGAAGATCCAAAGTGACTATGAAGGGTAATTGTCGATTCACCTGCGGGTACTGGTGGCTTTGGGGAGGAAGCCCTATCGGCAAACTAGTAGGACCATAAGCAGTCTGCATATAATGTGAAAACCCAGGCAGATTTGGTGGTGGTTGGAGAGGATAGTAGCTCATAGGATTGTATCCTGGAACAGGAACGCGAGTTTGAGCAGCCGAGCCCCAAATAGGATTGAACAAATCTTGATATAGTTGGCCCATACTAGGGGGTAGTACGGACGCAGCTGGAAACTTTTCCCCCCCAGTCGATTGAGGAGGATGTTGTATCAACTGATTCCAATACTGGGCCAAGGACGGAGGTATGTTTTGTCCAAAAGGTGGGGTCGGTCCTCCCATCGAAGGTGGGCTTCCAATTGGGGGTAGCGTTCCAATTGGGGGTTGTGTTCCAATTGGTATTTGTGTTCCAAAAGGAATTTACCCACTGAGAGGGGGTTGATTCATACCACCTTGGTGAAATTGTCCACCGACGGGAATCTGGTAATGTGGTGTGAATGACGGAATAGTGCCACTAGGATTAATATTGCCAGTAGAAGATGAGGAAGGTCCTCCAAAGGGAAATTGAGGGAGTGTTGGAATAAAACCAGGAAGAGAGTGCCCAGAAGAAGAAGGACCACTATGAGAGTCAGATGGGGTTTGCGCAGGAGTAGGAATGGAAGCATTCAAAGCACGGTATCCAAGTGGTAGTGTTGGAGTGACGTTGCGCATTCGCGGTGTGTTGATGGGAGCAAGACTGACTGTAGTAAACCCAGTTGGAACACTCGTAGTATCTGTGTGATGGGCCATTTCGATAGGGACAGTAAAGCGATAGGCGGTAGTAAACGGTACCATCTCTGGACTAGAGATTTCGGAAATCACAGGTTGGGTGATTTCGGAAATCACAGGTGAACCTGGACCAAAAAGGTCCCATCGAAAAACACCTATAGACCAAAAAATATGTTGGCCTTCTATGTCAGGAAAGGGTCCAACTGGTGATCTAGAAGATGTAACAACTAGGTCTCCAGAAGAATTTAGTCGCATAAACGGTTGCTCAGAATCAGGGTGACGTCCAAAGTCCTCTCGAGTATTGGTGATTCATAAATGTTCTAGAGAGTCAGTTCATTCCATTTGTGGTGTGGTGACGACTGTGACTTCACTTTGCCGAGGAGAGCCCTCAGGTGTACTTGTAGGCAAGGGTTGAGAACCTTCCATATGCTCTGGAGATAAACCCTACATTCTACATGAACGACGTGGAGGAGCTATTGTAATCAAGTGCCAAACTTCATGAAGAAAATCTTATGGTCAACTTTGGTAAACAAACAACACGCTAAACAAAATCTAGGAAGCAACACCAAGCAAACAAGACCTTCTAATTTTGAATTCAATAGTTGGTGATGAAATCCAACGTCGCAACAACGAGACAAGAAGGGGATAGGCTAGGGTCCTTACACGAATTGAGAGGAACATCACTGCGCTCACTCGCACAGTCCAGATGGCAGAGATAGAGGACCTACCACCATCCATGTAGCCTCATGTTGTGGGGGCACCTCAGACATGGGTCTGATTGTTTAGGCATTTAGCCCATGTTGTAGATGATTATAACAGGGCCCATAGGCCCTAAACAGACTTAGACTTTTGATGTGCCATGAGAACCTACTTGTATATATTTTTTGAGGGCATAAGCTCGGTGACTCATCACTATTCTCATTTTTTAGGCTCTTGCGTCCATCTATGTACTCTGAGTATTTTGTGATGTTTATATATGGTTTTTATCTTTTTGTGTCTTATGGATTCTATGTGAAAAAATGTATTTACATGTTTATGTCCATGTTTTTTTTATATGTGAGCGAGATGCCAATATAAAATTTGAATAGCTAGAGTATCTGTAATTTGGTTTAATCTCCTAGGAACATGAAAATATGTAATATAATCAAAGTTTCTTTCTAACAGACGTACCCTAAGGAATCTTCAGTGTAAAGTTGGATCATGAACCCGGTATATTCTATTTAGCTGTGACACAACCAGTTGAGTATCAAGATAGACCCGGAGATGAGAGATACCCAATGAGAAGGCATCACGAAGCAACTGAATAACTACACTATACTCGGCGACATTATTTGTGGTGTCACCAAAGCATATACCTACGGAAGATAACAACTGACCCTGTGGTGTAAAGATTACCCAAGCTGCGGAGCCAAGCCTCCGCGTATGTTGACTAGCACCGTTTGCATACCCAACAAATACCTCGGACTCACTTGACATCTGCCATATTGACGAAAGATAACATCAATGAAACATCCATCACACTTTAAAAGAAACTTAAAAAGTAATAGTACAAAGACTATACATATGTTACAAAAAGTTACCCAGAGTGACCTATCTATGAGTAATATTTCTTGAGGTAGAGCCCATTTCTAGGCTCCGCCAAAGCCTTCCCTTCAAAATCAACCAAACGATGAGAGTCCTTTTTTAATACCTCTTTTATAATGAAGGGTCTGAACCACATGGGTTTAAACTTTCCTACCCACAGGGGGTCCTTGTCTTGGTCATAGACCAGGACAAGGTCTCCTTCAGAAAAAATCCGAGGACGAACGGACCTATCATATTGACACTTGACCTTACATTTATGAGCCTCTTTGGCCAAGGCCGCATCGCGATGTTTCTCATCAAGCTGCTCAAGGTAGACTAACCATTCTTCAAGTGGAGAAGTGTCTGGAAATAACTGTACTGCCAATTTCAGAGATGGGATTTGACATTCGATGGGCAAGACTACCTCCAGCCCGTAAACGAGTTGACAAGGTGAGAAACCGGTTGCATTCTTAACAGATGTTCGGTAAGCCCACACTGCCGAGTATAACATCAAATGCTAATTTGACTTGACTAAGTTGATATTACGTTGTAGAATCGTCTTAAGATTTTTGTTTACAGCTGCCACCTACCCATTGGCTTGGGGGTAGTAAGGTGATGAATGTTCCTACCGTAACCCAAGATTTGATGTTAATTCGGTCATCATTTGGTTCTAAAATGAATTCCATGGTCAGTGACAATCTCTCTCGGGATGTCGAACCTATCTATGATCTGGTTGAATAAGAAGAGAGCTGCAGTCTCTCCATCATCTTTAAACATTGGCATAGCCTCGACCCACTTAGTGAAGTAGTCGACAGCTACGATGGTATAGCGGTGCCCCCTTGCTGATGGGGGATGCATGTAGTGTAATCAATCCCCCACTTAGTGAAGGTACCAGCTGTGATGATAGGAAACATAGGAGTGGGATATGCCCTCATCTTCCTAGAGAAGACTTGGCATGGATGGCACTTCTTGACCGATTCGATACAATCTTTGATAAGTGTCGGCCAGAAGTAACCTGCTCGTAGAATCTTTTGGGCTGTTGCCAACCCAGATAAATGAATGCCACAAGCTCCAGTATGACAATCGTTGAGCACTATGACAGCCTCCTCATAAGTGAGACATCGATGCAAAATGCAGTCTACACCTCTCTGATACAACGTATCAGCGAGTATGAGATAATTCTTAGCCTGATGGTGTATCCGCCGATGCTCGTCATGAGAAGCAGAGGTGGGTCACTTCAAAGTCTGGAGATAGATAAGTATATCTCCATACCAAGGGTCTAAATATGCAATCAAAAACATATCCCCCCGGATAGGCAATTCCTCAGGCACAACGTCACCTGACTTAACCAGAAGTTCTGAAATAAGCTCTGCGAAGACCAATGACTTCTTGGACTTTGCTGAAACAAAGTCTAAGTCAAATTCTTGGAGGATGACTATCCATCTACTTATTTTTCCACCTATAACTCATCATGTCAACATCTACTAGAGTGGATTCACGACAGCAATGACGGTGGTCTTACGAAACAAAACATAGTGACGGAACCGTTGAACAGCATGAACTGCTGCCAACGCAAGTTTTTCGATATAAGAATAATTGAGTTCCGGTCCTATGAGGCCTCGGCTTAGGTAATAGATCACATATTCTAAAAACGAATCGTCTTCTTGAACTAAAACCATGCCTATGGTTGACTCTGCGGCAACCAAATATAGTAAGAAATCTTTGTTATAGTTAGGTGGCCGTAGCAGAGGTGCGGTTGTGAGGGCGTGTTTTAATGTGTCGAAAGATCGTTGAGAAGCTTCGTCCCAGAAAAAAGGAACGTCTTTCTTTAGCAAAACGCATAAATCCCTTGGTGATTTCGGCATAGTTGGCGATGAAGCGCCGTAAAAAATTTTCCTTGCCTTGTAGACTCTGAAGTTGTAAGATTGTGTGGGGGGGGGAGGAACTGGATTATTGCCTCCACCTTAAGAGGATCAACCATGATCCCTGTTGTTGATACGATGAAACCTAACAAACATCCTGACATTACGCAGACGCTACACTTGTTTGGATTCAAGCAAATCCTGAAGTAGCGACAGCGTTCGAAGATTAGTCTAAGGTGCGTGGGATGATCCGTTCGCTTGCGAGAGCGTGAGCGGGATGATCTAGATAGGCCTCAACTATATGCTTGAGGTCATGAAAAGAAAAAGACATGGCCCGCTGGAATGTGGCTCCAACATTTTTAAGGCCAAAAGGCATCTTACAATATGCGAATGTACCCCACGGATAAATGAATGTCGTTTTGTGTTGGTCCTCAGGTTTGATTTGGATTTGATTATATCCTGAAAAACCATCCATGAACGAAAAGGATTCACAACTGGCACATTCATCAATGATATGGTCAATGAATTGTGTTGGAAAATTATCTTTGGGACATGCCTTATTCAAATCACGAAAGTCAGTACATACACGAATCGTGCCTTGTTTTTTATTGACCGGCACGGGGTTTGACACCCATTGAGTCAAATGAATAGGATAAATGAAACCTGCCTTTAGCAATTTCTCAACCTCAATCTTGAGCAATTTCTCAACCTCAATCTTGATGGTTGCTGCTTTCCTAGGATTAACTGGACGAAGTTTTTGTCGAACAGGCTTGGCATCAGGATACGTTGTGATTTCATGTTCAACTAATTTTGGATCGATACCTGGCATTTCCTCATAAGACCAGGAAAACACGTCATGGAATTCTTTGAATAGATCCATGTAAATTTGAATCTCTTCGGGAGAGCAATCTGCCCCGACGAAGACATTCTCCATGACACCAGGGTTTTGGAAGATGTTAATGGGTATAGCTTCAGTGATAGTCGACATATTCCCCTCAGCATAAATTTCCTACGTAGCTAAGAGATTAATAGGACATCATTGATCTCCCATCATGGTAATGGTGAATTCTCCTGCTTCGATTCGACTTAACTCTGGGAGGAAATATGATCTGTGATGAAGATCTTCCCAAGGTTTGTCCGGACTAGTCATTGCTTCAATTACTACTTCGTCAAAAGGCAAGACTAAGCCTAATGAATCGACGTTAGCGAGAGAACCCTGAGCCCAAATAGGCTCTAGAAGTGGATCCAACTCTTGTGCCAGAGTCGGATCAGGGTTAGCTGAGGCTTGCTAGACTAAAGAGTACGCAAACTCAGTGGCTGACAAGGGCATGGACATGTCAGGGTTCCCTGTCGAATCCATCGTGGCTGATGGGGAAGGAAGAATCCAAGGATCCTCAAAGTAATTCGTGCGGAGCGACGAAATTTGAAAAATCTCAACCTTATGGTGATTATATATAAACTTGACATCGTCATGAGGAGGTGGGTAATCGCAGGTACCCATCAAGGACAAGCACAAACCAACTCCTACATTAACGACACCTGGTTGAGGATTATCAATCATGGGAACCGAGGATGCCCCCAAAGTTGGGTTAGGTCTAGAGAAAGACAGTTGATCAATGGTCACTATCCAGCCCTCGTGTGGAAACAACAAGACTCGGAAAACTGTAGCAACCACAAATTTCATCGCATAATTCCAACTCCGTCCTAACAAGAGGTTATAGTCGAGGGGAGCATCGACTACCTCTACTTCGACACACACGGTTTTCCCTCCTAACTGCACAGGGAAAGAAGGAACGATGCTATGTGGTCAGAAAGAAAGACCGTTGAAAGCAGTGAGGAGAGTAGGTGATGGAGACAAAGTGGGCTAGCCAATGGCCTTCCAACATGCTAACGACATAATGCATGTTGAGTCACCCTCGTCGACCACAGTGCGGAATATATTCCGTGTAAAAATTTTCATGGGATGAGCCACTACTATCTGAAACGCTACATGGTAAGGCAGACGAGGTTTTAAGTCGGTTGTATCCAACATGATGGTACCCGGATTACAAGTCTTTGTAGATCCCAAAGCGGTTCACAAGGATTTCCTCTGAGTAGGGAAGATTTGGAGGACCTCCAAAGCAGACATCGCACAAGGGGTTTGTGATAAATCCTTCACCACAGAGTAATTCTGGGCGGCCCTTGCATTTGGGTTGTGAGAAGCTTTCTTAAATGCACCCTTTGGAATGCATGTCATTGTTTCTCCCAATGTCTTCTTGATCTGTAGAGGAAGAGATGGGAGATCATCTTCTTTACCCTTCTCAGAAGCACTTGGTTTACTATAGTCATGCGCTCTAGTCATTATGAAAGAATCACCCCTAACCATATATAAATTCGCAGATGAGGGATTGTTTGGAGGAGGGCAGGTTTCTTGGCTGCCCCCTTCTATACTTGTAGAGGCTTGAGTTAAATTTTTCCCATGTTGAAAAGGATTAGTCAACACTACCTGTTGTTGTTGTGTGACAAACTTTTGGGCCACAGCAAGTCGAGGACAAAGATGGGTCGGGTGGTCTTCCGCACACAAGTTGCACGGATACCTCACCTTCCGTTTTTCTGTAGTGTCCCCGCCAGCATTATCAGTGGGTTTTTTACCCCCCTTACCCTTATTTCATTGTTTTCAAATCCATTCAAGCTGTTGGGTGGCCTTTGGGTTAGTCGACTGCACAGAGTGTACTTCTGACGTTGGGGTAGGGGGAGCATCCAAAGAAGTAGTTTGGCTGGCCGTTGTGTGTTGAATGGATAATTGTTGCAACTGTTTTGTCAATTTCTTAGTGGGCTTTGTTTGTGCTGAACCAACAATACCATCGGCATGTGGTCCATCTCTCTGTCTAGTTTTATCCAGTATTGAACGTGGTGCATCCGGCAAGATGTTGTATAATAAACTAGACTGAGAATAGATGAGCTCAAACTATTGAGCCCTCATGATGGCATCTTCTTCGGAGAAAACTCCCGAAGTCGCGATTTCTTTGGATAATTTTGGGACCAAACACTTAAGGAACAACTCAAGTAGGAATGTTGGTGGGATTGGTACTTTGATTAGGCTCTTCCAGCGTCTCCACTCTCAAATATGATCCGAGATATTGTCCATTGTTGTCTATTCAAAATTGGAGCAGCTCTGTGCCAGCATCGTATCTCACAGGTAACTGGAAATGGTTAAGGAAGGCCATCACCAGTTCGCCAAAAGAAGAGTATCTTGAGCAATCGAGCTTGATGTACCATTTCGCGGCACTCTCGATAAGAGTACGTTGAAACAATCGCAACTGTATGGAGTCATCTTTCAATGAGTTAGATGAACACCAAAGATGGAAGGTAGTCACATGATCACCTGGATCTTCATTAGGCTTGGCCTCAAACTTTGGAATGTCTGAAAGCACCCTCGTTGGCATAGGAGGCCAACGTGGATCATGACAAATAGAATCATTTAACAACCTTGTCGAATCTGGAAAGTGTAAAGTTTCCAGGAATGGTAGTTTGGGTTGCTTCTAGTAACCTGGGAAAAAGGGTCCTGGAGTTTGACTGGCACCAGGTTGCCAGGAAAATTTTGGCTGCTGGCTCGGATTCTAGTAGAAACCATGGCCCTGACCAGCATAAGTATTTTGCATCTGTGGAGACATCATCAATTGATTTCCCATAAAGTACATAGGGTGTTGGGCATGCATTGTGTTCAAAGGACTTTGTGAAGGATTACCCCATGCCGATCCTGATGGGAGAGGCATAGTGGTTTGTCCAGGCTTCCATTGATTGTGGAAAGAATTACCCCAGAATGGCATTCCAGAGGAGGGAATGGATCCTTGTCCTAAGTTCCAAGGTCCTGCTATATGTGCCCCCTGTGCAGGAATAGTACCCTGCACAAGAGTAGACTATCCAAAAATGGGATGGCTCCCAGATGGGAAAGCGGTGCATGAGAAAGTGTTGTTGCCAAACATCTCATTCCAAACAAACGGTGTCGAACCTACCAGCATATTGTGGGCAGGTGTTCCTTGACTCCTAGCTCCAAATAAACTAGTGTGTGCAGGCTCCCCGGTGGACTGTTGATGCGTACCACCAAGCGAAGGGGACGAAGGAGGGATATGACCTCCGGAATAAGGAAAAGCGTTAAAAGGGACAGGAGTGCCCCCAAATTGACCTTACAGAGGAGCGTTAGAGCTCCCTGCACCCAAACCCAAACTCTATAAAGTGGAGTAAGTGAGTGCAGGACTTGTACCCGAACTAAGCATACCGTATGAGAATGGAGGGCCTGTTGCACTAGGTGTTAAGGGGGTTGTGGCAGCCACCATAGACGGGTTCGGTCCACTGTGCGACGTAGTTGTGGCTGAGACCATGGTGGCTCAGATCGACGACGGTAAGTTAGCATATGATTCTCCTGTGGTAGCAACTGTGGTGGGTGTTAGCACTCTGTAATTTGCCTAAGGCTACTGAGGAAAATACAGAGGTAACCTCGAACCGCTTTGAGTCTTGGATCTAGCCCTCCAAGACTCAGAGAGGGATCTCTCTTTAAGATTTAGCTTTGTTTGGGCAATAGGACTGATGTTAGGCTAGTTATAAAGCAAGGTAAATATAGGGTTTTAGATTTTGAGGTGGTTAGTTTGGGACAGCAAAGAGAGCCATTGGGAAAATGGGGTCTGCGATTGAAAATGATTCACATATCAGATCTAGACAAGACTGTTACACAAGGAAAGGCAGCAGAAACATTGGATTGATTTAAGTTTAAATGGCGTGGATGAGAGGAGAAATAGGTGAGGAAAAAGGCAGGAAAATGAGCACTTAAGAATCCCTAAGCTACCCTTTTAGAAGATAAACATCAAAATCACCACAAGCCGAGAGGCAGAGTATTGAATAATAAATTCTGCCCCTATTACTTTCCTTCTGGTGATTGGAACAGAGAACAAATTTTGAAGAAAACAGGAAACACATTAACAAAGAAGAAAGACATCACCAATATCTCTACACAAGAATCCTGAGAACAGCATGCACATCACTGGTATATCATTAAAAATAACAGAGAAATATTCTCTGGCTGAAACACAGCCATCACCCAGTAGAGAAAATAAAAATCTCAGCTCTGGACCTCTCACACAGGTCGAGCCTCTCCTCACAGCCCAGTTGAACCCTCATTTAGTTTTTTACATCACTATATATAACAAAAATCCCCCCCATCCCTCAAAGATTCGGGCCTTAACTCTGTTTTACCAAAATAGACAAACAATTACAAAATCAACACCTGTCAATTGCTTCCTCAAACAAATCGAACAGCCAGCTAATAATGAAAATAGATTTGATATCAACATCTCGACATCTGGAGTTCGGTGATGTTTGCTGGCAACTAGATTGTGACAGCACCAAACGCTAATGAAGGAAACAATCGCGAATGATGGAGGTTGTTTGGAGTATACTGCCAGCTGGGGGATTAATTTTCTAACCACTGCCTGGAAGATAGGAACCTCTGCCACCTCCCTGTAACTGCTATGCCACTTGTGCTTAACTGCTCTGCCATGTGGTTCTGGATTACCAAATGTGTCATTTCCAGGTGTCTTATGTAGCCTCACGGGGTATGATTCTCTGGATACTACATTTACACTGTCAAATTGCCACTGAAACAAACAGACCTGTGGGAAAAAGGATGAATGTTTGGCCTTTCTTCTATCAACTGTAAAAAACCAAGCTTTATCCAGTCAATCTTCTGGACTTCAACTATGTTAATTTTCAGGCCTATTGAAGTGCAGCGCATGTTTTGAGGCCACAAATTTACAATGCAGATGTCTTCAAGTAAACACTTTCAAATCTACAACATCATGGTTATGAGTAGACAAAAGACCTGCAAGTCAGAATAACTTTAAACTTGAGAACATCACTTAAATTTCTTTGATTTTCCAAGTTTCATTGTCAGACTTTGTTTTTGTTCAAACATAATGGATCATCATCCCCACCCCGATGAGACAAATGTGATAAGTGTTGGAAACAACATCAGGACCTCTGTTGTTCTTACGGAGAAGAGTGTAAGCAATATAAATGGAAAAATTATTCAATATGGAGGATGACTTTTGGCTTTCACATGTGAATGTCCTGACATGTATGCACAATGGCTTCCTTGGCTTCAACAAGCTCTTCTCTCACTTGTGGATCTAAATCAGGGCTCTTGAATAACTCAAACTCGTCTTCCTTTTTCCTTTAACACCTTGCAGTCGAAGAAGGAATCTCCACTTTCATTTTCTCTTACCTCACGCATGAGTGACCTTGAGTTTTCATACTGGTCACTTCCATCAAAAGTCATCTTTGACAAAACTCTCTTATCTAATGAAACTCTGAGAATTTCTTCTTCCAATGCATTTGCAGCAACTAGGCGATAGGCAAACACTTTCTTCTTCTGTCTTATTCTGAAAACTCTGCTTATTGCCCGGTGAGTAATAGAAGGATTCCATGGAATATCAAGGATGGCAACTCTACTAGCATCTGTAAGGTTAATGCCTGCTCCACATGCTTTAATTGAAACAAACAGAAACTTTTCCCTGTTCAGATAACCCCCAAATAGCAGCTTTATAGCAAACTTTACAAGCCTGAATTTGAAATATCTTCTTGCAATTTGTAACTATTCATGAGTCTTTAGGGGAACCAAAGTTTACAACATTGACTCGTGCAACTCAAAATGCTACAAAGTTGTGCACATTCAACTGTCTGTAAAATGATGCTAGTGAAATTTTATTTAGAATTTAGTTACGAAAAATGCAAATTTCAATAGCACAACAATGCTCAAAGTCCAAGAGCATGCAACATAATGGCATTTTGGGCATGCATGTGATTTTCTGCCTGAGGGAAAACAACCGAATTTGGAGCCTCTATAACACCATCAGTGACTTCAATCTCTCTTTCAGCTGGGAGACAGTGCATGAATAATGCTTTGGGGCTTTCCAATGCCATCAGAGATTCATTAACCTATAAGCCTTTGAAGCGCTCAACATCATAAAAATCTTGATACTTGTGGCCCATACTCGCCCATACTTCCGTATATACAATATTTTCCCCCCTTACAGCTTCTGCAGGATCATTTGTTATTCCAATTTAACTAATTCTTGCGTTCTTTACCTTCTCCACAGTTGCACGATCAGGTTCCAATCTCTTGGGGCAAGCACAAACAAAGTGAAATGGAACCACAGCAGCCAGTAAAAACCATGAGTAAACGATGTTATTTCCATCTCCAACATAAACAACCTTAACCATTTCCATTCCACCAAGATGTTCAATAATAGTAAGGGCATCAGCCATGATTTGACAAGGGTGGTTATAATCAAACAAGCCATTGATAATAGGGACGCTGCCATACTTCACTAAATCAATAACTTGACAGTACACGAGAAACATCATGAGTCTCTCCTCGTTTTCCCATCTAGATATCATCTGGGCCCAAGTATATAGCATGTCCACCCAAGAGGAAAAATCCTGTTTCAAATGAGACTCGCGTTCTCATCGATGGTTTAGCAAAAATCATGGCCATTGACTTCCCCCTGAAAGGATGGAAAGACCTATCCCCAGATTTAATCAATGCTTTCACTTCAGCTTCCCTTTGAAGAATATGCAGTATATGCCTCTATGCATGCGTCTTCATCTATGTTGGACAGCTTTAATTTGTTTCAACACCTGTCATAGGGTTTTCAACGCTGCTGGTTCAACACTTGTCGCTGAGTTTATATATTTTTTAATCTCCTGTGAGCGATATCCCACATCCACGCGCTAGACTAAGCTTTCATTGATTAAATTAATCAAAACTCATATGTTATGTCAAGTAATGAGAGGAGCCCGAGGCTTGGGCTTAGGCTTTGGGGTTTGGTGTTTGGCGCTAACTTTGGTTTGTGCTTGCTGTAGGTATATTGGACGATGCTTATACCTTGGTGTCGAGCTCTAGGAGGTTGGTCCGAGGCCAATGTATTTTTTTCTAAACATTATGTTAATTTTTTCATAAAACCTCTGCATAAATGCAAAGGCCGAGGGGCCATTTTTAATTTTAAGCCAAATTTAACAAATTTTGGCAAACAAACCAACTCTATCTTTGGCCACCAGCATTAAATTTTACCACTTTGAGCCAATCCACCATTCTTTTTGCTAGAAAATACATCAAAACTCACTTTGAAGCTTGCGCGCAAGCATCCATCTTATGCTTGGCCAGTGTCGGGCGTTTTTCGCTGCCTTCGCCCAGCGACGTGAGCGAATACATCCGCCTGAAATAGACAAATATTATTCAGAAGACTGATCCCCTATTATATAGGGTTCTAACATAGGCTCCACCTGGGGAAAATAGCTCTGAAAGAGGTGTTTAGAATTCATGAACTCTGAATTTCGCCGACCAGTTGATCATTGGGCTTCCCCCACACTGTAAGCTGAAAATAAAACCATGAAGAAACAAAAAATAAAAGATGCTCATTCTGTTGAGCTTATTGGCATCCTACCTACCCTAATCTACCTCATAATTTTGTTGAATCAGGTAATACAGAAGTGCCAATGGATCCAAACCAGCAGTTGATCCCTTGATTGAGCTCCCTCATCATGCTTGATGGAAACCAAGGATGCAATGTGTACTGGCAGTGGGTGATATCTCGAGTTCTTACAAGAAAAACATGTTTGAACAGTTACACTGAAAAAGAGCACCATGTAATTTGCAACCGGGTCAATCAATATATGATATTTTTGTTTATTCTCCAGGTATTCGTTTAGCACTTTATCATGGACAAGTTTCCCATCCGTGTCCTCAATATCAGACCATGACCACAACTGTTCAACTTCAGACTTATGCTTGCCAACAAAAGGTTCGTCAATCAAAAAATTGAAAGAGGACACAATATCTTTTGGTTTGGGAGATGTGATTTGCTCATAAGACTGAATCGGAGTATCCAAAGGCTCACTATCTTTTGCAAGTCTTTCAGCAACTAGCTCGAGAAGACACATTTTACTTTCATGAGAATATTTTTTCAATCTACAATACTGAAACACAACTGCTAACGAAGCCTCATCAAATTCAAAATCTACTAACGCATCCCTGAAATCTTTAACAGCTTCACAATACATAGGATTTTCCGCATACCTTGTCATCTTGAAGTATCATCAAGGATTTGAAATCTGGATTCTTCAGCAGTGAAGTCGCTTGTGAACTTTGAAGCACGGGATCTTGAGAAATGGAGTCGCCAGGTGAATGATACAGCCTTCTGGTGTTTGGCTTCTGTCCACCATCAGAAGTCAAAACTGAACTTGAAGTGCAGCTCTGGAGAAAGGTCCCCAGTGGAGTCACCAAAAATGTTAGCACTCTGTAATTTTCCTAAGGCTATTGAGGCAAACACAGAGGTAACCTCGAACCGCTTCGAGTCTTGGATCTAGCCCTCCAAGACTCAGAGAGGGATCTCTCTTTAAGATTTAGCTTTGTTTGGGCAATAGTACTGATGTTAGGCTAGTTATAAAGCAAGGTAAATATAGAGTTTTAGATTTTGAGGTGGTTAGTTTGGGACAACAAAGAGAGCCATTGGGCAAATGGGGTCTGCGATTGAAAGTGATTCACATATCAGATCTGGACAAGACTATTACACAAGGCAAGGCAGCAGAAACATTGGATCGATTTATGTTTAAATGGCGTGGATGAGAGGAGAAATAGGTGAGGAAAAAGGCAGGAAAATGAGAACTTAAGAATCCCTAAGCAAGCCTTTTAGAAGATAAACATCAAAATCACCACAAGCCGAGAGGCAGAGTATTGAATAATAAATTATGCCTCTATTACTTTCCTTCTGGTGATTGGAACAGAGAACAAATTGTGAAGAAAACAGGAAACACATTAACAAAGAAGAAAGACATCACCAATATCTCTACACAAGAATCCTGAGAACAGCATGCACATCACTGGTATATCATTAAAAATAACAAAGAAATATTCTCTGGCTGAAACATAGCCATCACCCAGTAGAGAAAATAAAATCTCAGCTCTGGACCTCTCACACAGGTCGAGCCTCTCCTCACAGCCCAGTCGAACCCTCATTTAGTTTTTTACATCACTATATATAACAAAAATCCCCCCCAACCCTCAAAGATTCGGGCCTTAACTCTGTTTTCCCAAAATAGACAAACAGTTACAAAATCAACACCTGTCAATTGCTTCCTCAAAAAAATTGAACAGCCAGCTAATAATGAAAATAGATTTAATATCAACAGCTCGACCTTTAGAGTTTGGTGATGTTTGCTGGCAACTAGATTGTGACAGCACCAAATGCTAATGAAGGAAACAATCGTGAATGATGGAGGTTGTTTGGAGTATACTGCTAGCTGGGGGATTAATTTTCTAACCACTGCCTGGAAGATAGGAACCTCTGCCACCTCCCTGTAACTGCTATGCCACCTGTGCTTAACTGCTCTTCCATGTGGTTCTGGATTGCAAAATGTGTCATTGCCAGGTGTCTTATGTAGCCTTACGGGGTATGATTCTCTAGATACTACATTTACACTGTCAAATTGCCACTGAAACAAACAGACCTGCGGGAAAAAGGATGAATGTTTGGCTTTTCTTCTATCAACTGTAAAAAACCCAAGCTTTATCCAGTCAATATTCTGGACTTCAACTATGTTAATTTTCAGGCGTGTTGAAGTGCAGCGCATTTTTTGAGGCCACAAATTTACAATGCAGATGTCTTCAAGTAAAAATTTTCAAATCTACAACATCATGGTTATGAGTAGACAAAAGACCTGCAAGTCAGAATAACTTTAAACTTGAGAACATCACTTAAATTTCTTTGATTTGCCAAGTTTCATTGTCAGACTTTGTTTTTGTTCAAACATAATGGATCATCATCCCCACCCCGATGAGAGAAATGTGATAAGTGCTGGAAACAACATCAGGACCGCTGTTGTTCTTACGGAGAAGAGTGTAAGCAATATAAATGGAAAAATTCTTCAATATGGAGGATGACTTTTGGCTTTCACATGTGAATGCCCTGACATGTATGCACAATGGATTCCTTGGCTTCAACAAGCTCTTCTCTCACTTGTGGATCTAAATCAGGGCTCTTGAATAACTCAAACTCATCTTCCTTTTTCCTTTAACACCTTGCAGTCGAAGAAGGAATCTCCACTTTCATTTTCTCTTACCTCACGCATGAGTGACCTTGAGTTTCCATACTGGTCACTTCCATCAAAAGTCATCTTTGACAAAACTCTCTTATCTAATGAAACTCTGAGAATTTCTTCTTCCAATGCATTTGTAGAAACTAGGCGATAGGCAAACACTTTCGTCTTCTGTCTTATTCTGAAAACGCTGCTTATTGCCCGGTGCATAATAAAAGGGTTCCATGGAATATCAAGGATAGAAACTCTACTAGCATCTGTAAGGTTAATGCCTGCTCCACATGCTCTAATTGAAACAAACAGAAACTTTGCCCTGTTCAAATAACCCCCAAATAGCATCTTTATAGCAAACTTTACAAGCCTGAATTTGAAATATATTCTTGCAATTTGTAACTATTCATGAGTCTTTAGGGGACCCAAAGTTTACAACATTGACTCATGCAACTCAAAACGCTACAAAGCTATGCGCATTCAACTGTCTGTAAAATGATGCTAGTGAAATTTTATTGAGAATTTAGTTACGGATAATGTAAATTTCAATAGCACAACAATGCTCAAAGTCCAAGAGCATGCAACATAATGGAATTTTGGGCATGCATGTGATTTTCTGCCTGAGGGAAAACAACCGAATTTGGAGCCACTATAACACCATCAGTGACTTCAATCTCTCTTTCAGCCAGGAGACAGTGCATGAATAATGCTTTGGGGCTTTCCAATGCCATCAGAGATTCATTAACCTGTAAGCCTTTGAAGTGCTCAACACGATAAAAATCTTGATCCTTGTGGCCCATACTCACCCATACATCTGTATATACAATATTTTCCCCCCTTACAGCTTCTGCAGGATCATTTGTTATTCCAATTTAACTAATCCTTGCGTTCCTTACCTTATCCACAGTTGCACGATCAGGTTCCAATCTCTTGGGGCAAGCACAAACAAAGTGAAATGGAACCACAGCAGCCAGTAAAAACCATGAGTAAACGATGTTATTTCCATCTCCAACATAAACAACCTTAACCCCTTCCAGTCCACCAAGATGTTCAATAATAGTAAGGGCATCAGCCATGATTTGACAAGGGTTGTTATAATCAGACAAGCCATTGATAACAAGGACGCTGCCATACTTCACTAAATCAATAACTTGACAGTACACGAGCAACATCATGAGTCTCTCCTCATTTTCCCATCTGGATATCATCTGGGCCCAAGTATATAGCACGTCCACCCAAGAGGAAAAATCCTGTTTCAAATGAGACTCGCGTTCTCATCGATGGTTTAGCAAAAATCATGGCCATTGACTTCCCCCTGAAAGGCTGGAAAGAACTATCCCCAGATTTAATCAATGCTTTCACTTCAGCTGCCCTTTGAAGAATATGCAGTATATGCCTCTATGCATGCGTCCTCATCTACGTTGGACAGCTTTAATTTGTTTCAACACCTGTCATAGGGTTTTCAACGCTGTTGGTTCAACACTTGTCGCTGAGTTTATATATTTTTTAATCTCCTGTGAGCGATATCCCACATCCACGTGCTAGACTGAGCTTTCAGTGATGAAATTAATCAACATTCATATGTTATGTCAAGTAATGAGAGGAGCTCGAGGCTTGGGCTTGGGCTTTGGGGTTTGGTGTTTGGCGCTGACTTTGGTTTGTGTTTGCTGTAGGTGTATTGGACGATGCTTATACCTTGGTGTCGAGCTCTAGGAGGTTGGCCCGAGGCCAATGTATTTTTTGCTAAGCATTATGTTAATTTTTTCATAAAACCTCTGCATAAATGCAAAGGCCGAGGGGCCATTTTTAATTTTAAGCCAAATTTACCAAATTTTGGCAAACAAACCAACTCTGTCTTTGGCCACCAGCATTAACTTTTACCACTTTGAGCCAATCCACCATTCTTTTTGCTAGACAATACATCAAAACTCACTTTGAAGCTTGCGCGCAAGCATCCATCTTATGCTTGGCTAGTTTCGGGCATTTTTCGCTGCCTTCGCCCAGCAACGTGAGAGAATACATCTTCCTGAAATAGAAAAATATTATTCAGAAGACTGATCCCCTATTATATAGGGTTCTAACAGTGGGAATGGAAGAATTACCAGAAGAAGTGATAGCGTTTGTTTCCATAGCTGTGTGAGGCACTGTCTGGCGTTCGTGAAATTAGAATAGTGCAGTAAACGATGCCTAGATATCAGTGGTTGGGGTTTCAATAGAGCCAAGATTGGCGGTTGAGTCCTATGGGATTTGTTCGGGCACAAAGGTTTGTAACCCAATCTCTTCGAAAGACCCTTGTTGGTCTAGATTCCACTTTAATGGTGGCGGGGGTTGCTCCAGTGTAACCGGTGGCAGGCCCAGAAGCCTTCGTGACTGATAGAGCTCGGGATCCTCCACTATGTGAGAAGATCCAAGACATGCTAAGGTATTCTACACATTCAAAAGTAACACACACTAAAAAGAATCCCCTAAGAGATAAGACAAGCAATCACTAACCTATTTGGAAGAACAGTTACAACAACCAACACTAGAGCAACTTACCGGTGCAAATGCAACTCAAACACAGAAGCACCCTCCGGCTATACTCTAAAAAGCATGGCCCAATGTCTATCCTAGGTACCATGGTATACCCCTGCAGTCACCTGTGTATGTCCCTAAAAATATTGGCAACTAGGTTGCCAGCATGCGAACATTCACCAGGCGGGTACAGTCGAAAGTCGGGTAGACCACAATGAGCAGGGTATCAAGCCTGAAACCTGTCAAGGGTATCGAGAGAAAATGGTCTGGAAGACAACTAAGGACCTCAAATGGATTCAAGGCCCACGAAGCCCCATGACAAATGCAAACGATAGAATCCCAAAACAAGCCCTCGATATGTGTTCTCCATTACGATTGGTCCGGCTTTGGAGGGGTTATCTCCGCTACCTTTCCGCACACAAGCTTGTGTTTATCCCCTGTGTTAGAGGGGGGTCGAAGATAACTTCCACAAAATTGGACTTAGACACTCCCTACCTCAAACTCTAATGTTTGTTTTTGAGTGGCCTTGAACAGTTTCCTCTCCAACCTAATTCAAGGCCCTAATCCTGAACTAGTTTGTGAACCTCACAAACATAAAAGTCTACTAGATTTTAAGATTAGCGTTTCTTTTAAGGTTTTTTCTTATGTCAAGGGGTATGAAGGTGAAACTGATGATGTGTAAAGACAAAAGAAAAAATGAATGAAAAAAGATGGAAACAAAAGACTTTTACTAAATGCAAAATTTCAACAACTTTTCACAAAGAAAGATTTCTTTTTCTTTTCAATTTTTCTAAGATTTTACACTGCAAACATAAAGAAATTTTTCTCTACTACGAGCTACTTATGCTCTAAATGCACTGCAAAAACTTATGAAATAAAATACTTCTCCCTAGCTAATGATGCAGAAACACACTCTTCAAACAAAGAAGAAAAGGAAAAGAGATTTTTTTTATTTATTTAAATGCTAGTAAAGCAACAAAGGGAAAATATCGACAAGCACAAAACCAAGAAAAAAAAATTATGGCTTAAAGCACAGATCGCAAAGAATCAGAGTAAAGAATCACACAATGGCAATAAAAAAAAAAAACTCTCACGCTTGTCTAAAAACCAAAAAAGATTTTTTTTTGGGGTCAAATATTAACTGAGAAAAGACAGGCTAAGGGTAAGATGACCTAACCTACTGACTATTCAACCCTAGACTCAAACACCTGAGAGGAATACTTCTCATCAAAGGAGGGGATGACTGCCCCACCCTGAACAAAAAGTAGCCTGTCAAGCACGCTACTGTCACTAAAACAGCACGCGTGCAAATGCGTGCTGAGCAGAAACAGGAAGCGTGTACATGTGGGCTGACCTTGTATAGGCCGCATGTATGTCTAAATTCTAAGACAAAAATGAAAACAGGCAGTCCAGACCAGGAAGAGGCCTCTGGTATTGATAATCAGGGTCCCTTGAAGGCTTGGATGCTCTTTCTAAAAGAAAAGAAAAACAATGCAAGGAATAATAAGGTGAAAAAAGCAATCTGAGATAGGACTGTGAACCAGCAAGACTCAGACAGGATTCTAGAAAAGCCCCTGAGAATGTATAATTCTGACAGGGAAGAGGAGGACTGCCTCTAAAGTTCTCTGAAATCCTACATGCTACTGCTATCTCTACAGCTAGTGTTCACACGTGGGCTGTAAGAGGATAGGGTGCGGGTACACGCGTGCAAGCCTTCTGCAGGCCGTGTGTACCTCTGTGTGTCCCAACAACTACTGTCAAGCAAAATTCAGGGAAAACTGGTATGAATAACTAGGCTCCCTACTAGATCAGACCTTACAGAAAAATACAGGCAAAGAAAAATAGAAAACCTAATCTTTAAACTACCCAAAAACTTTAAATAAATCCAGAAACCCTAAAGAGTATTATCCCCAGTACAGTCGCCAATTCTGTTGTTGGGAAAAACACCCTACGGACTAGCAAACTAGGGTCAGACTTGCATGCATATTTTGATCGAAAACAAATTAATTTTTTACCTACAACCCAAGACTTAAACCCCTCTTTCACAATAAATGCATGGAAAAGGACCACTAGCCTTATCACCGACATTCGATGTAGATCCTTCATTGCTCTTCGATTACTTGCTTGCGCTGCTCCTTCCACAGATGACCTGCACTCAAGATAAACAACAACTATGCATGCATGCTACTTCTCTACTCAAGGGTTAGAAATCAAGCATAAATTAACCAAACCATAGACAATTCATGCATTGGGACGGGAAAAGTATTATTTTTATTACTCAAAATGAATCAACTTACAATCAAAGCTGAGACCAGCCACTGCTCCTTGAACCTGATCCTGGGCTCCTCTTCTTCTATCCTTAAACTGCTTTGCGTTAAATATCCTTTGGCATGAGGAAAGGCTAAAGGTTTGGGACAATGGATTACGTAAATGGGTGGAGTTTCTTCGCTATATTTTTTCCTCCTCCAAATGGTACCCCTACCCCTTCTTTTATAGGCTAGAAGGAGATAGGGTTTTGGACGAACCCTCGGCCATGCATGGCCGAGAGTTTCAATTAACTGACCCATATATTTTTGTTTGGTCGTCAACTTTCCTTTTTTTGTGCTTTTTAGTTACACGCGGGCTGTAGTGAGCCAGCCAGCATGCACATGCGTGCAGTAATGGGTTAGGGCGCGTGGGCCTTGACACAAGAGGATTTCCAAAGAGTTGTTCAACAGAGTTTTGGCAAGGAAGGGATATGAGTTGGCCTGATGCTAGGTAAGCATGTGTGGTACAATTTAGGGTTATAACAGATGCCCCCTAATGTGTGAGGTCAGAAGAGCATCTGATGGCCGAAATACATTACCAATCTTTACTGATGTGTTGAACGAGTGAGCCCAAGGATCAGGAACCAGGAGGTGTCGTCTGCAAAATAACAGATGTCTTACCGAGGCAGGCATACCCATGCTCGGGATAAAATATAACCATGGATACCAATCAAATACACTGTAGATCCATGTCAAATAACTATAAAGAGTAGCCATGAATAATACACAGTGGAGCTACATCTCGAAATCAGAAACATATACATATAGAGTACCCATCTTCTAGAAGCTGATTTGGCCTGATGGCTGTACTTCAGAGCTCAAGAAACAAATTCAAAATCTTCTAAAACTCAGGTAGGAGTGTAATATGAGTGTACGACTGCACTACCCAGAGGTCTTCGATGGCTCGTCGATTATGGACTTGATAATCTTGATGATCGGACTAAAGGCTTCAGTGATTTCGAACAAGGACTTGATTGGACGTTCAGGATGGCCAGGTATGCGAACAAGAGGAATATTGCAGAGGGGTCGACTCAGGCTTAGTGACAAACTTCCCTTGGACAATAGCACGACAAGTGATAAGACTCAGGTAGCAGATATGTTAATCATAAGTCTATGAAGCAAGAGGCAACGCAAACACTCCATATGTTTGGAAGAGTAACCAAATGGTAGAAGACACAACTCTATATAGCGATAAAAGCTTCCTAAGGTCGTACTACATCCCATAGTCTGATGATCAAATGGATAGATGTGCTTTATCCAAGGGCGACTCATTATGCTTCCAATAAATAAAATACTTTTCCCATCCTCTTTTTGGGGTATATTTGATTTTTTTTTGTTCTTTTTCATAATTTTTAAAAAAGAATAAAGGAATATTACATTACAATGGAGGAATGAGTACTGCAAACATACAAGCTCAAGGCACAAGGACAAGATTGATGTTCTGGTAAAATGATACTCGGGAAAAATCCTCTGGCGGCCAAAGGTGTTAAGACGCAGAAGCAAATTGTCACAAGGTTGGTGGATAAGGTATGCAAATGCGGTTGATAAAACACACAATGGTAATGTCCTTCGATGTAAGTTTAACGAGCCCAGAGAAGGTAAGATCGGTGGTTTTTCATATTTAGAGAGTCTGAAAAAGAATAAAAGGAGACTCCGCTGGGGTACCTTTTTCGACAATAGTCTAGTCGGTTCGAAAAAAGGATAAACTAGCACCGATTAGACGTCAATTCAAAACATTTTAACGAGTGTGACAAGGACAATATCACTTGGCTATTTTTTCACTTTTAAGGAGTTTGAAAAAATCTTAACTATGGAATCCATCAGGAATATTCTTCTGGACCAATTTAACGAGTGTGAAAGAATAAGGTCACTCGGTGATCTTTTCAATTTTAGGGAGTCTGAAAAGAGCTTAACTATGGACTCCATGGGGGTTTATTTTTTGTAAATTTAGTCCCTCGGGCCCGAAAAAGGAATAAAATTATACCTGAGAGTACTCTTCTAAAGAATGGGAATTCGATAGAGTATACCTTTGTTCGTACAGTTGACCGTCCGGACTGAAAAAGGGGTAAACTACCACCGGACATACGTGACTTCAAATTTCAGTTTAACGAGCGTGAAAGGTCACAAGATCGCTCGGCAATCTTTTTATTTTTAGAGGGTCTGAAAAGGGCTTAAAAGGAGACCCGTTATTTTTTGGGAGTCCTGAGGGTAAGACAAAGAGTGAAAAAGACTCATGCAAATGAGGCTCAAACTCATATTCAGGAAAGACTATATGGACACCCGAGCCTGTAGTGTTTTTAGAAACGGCATGGACACCATAATGCAACCAGGACCTACCTAGGGCATCCATGTTCTGGTAAGCTCTACCACCAAGTTGCGACACTTCTAGAGTAGATATGACGGTTCCATGTCACAACCTGATGGGATCGATCCTATAGCATAAGAAAAAGGCAACGAGATGCAAAATTTGGGGTGGTATCCTAACCTATATGCTCAAGTTGATTTTTGAAGAAAAAAAATTTTATTGATCGTCAATATTTTTTCAAAACTCAAAAAAAAAAATTGTCCTAATACCTGATCAAATCCATCCCATGTAACTTATGGATCACTCTAAATGGTTTTTGGTATAAATAAACTGATAAGGGGGGCCAAAAAAGTGACAAAAAGAGGCCAAAAAGTCTATAAATAGAAGTTGGCAGCTCATTATCACCATTGCTGGTTTGGAAATTGACTCTGGAGCCAAAAGACCCCCTTTTCCAAAGATAGTGATTCTGGGAGCTAAAATGGACGAAACGAACTTCTGCTTGGACCAAGTAAGTAAAAACTCCCTTACCTATCTATTCAATACTTCAATTTAATTATTTAGTTAGTTTTTTGGGTGGGCGTTGACCTTAAAAAGGTCGGCCCTAGGTACACGTGGCCTGTCTCTGGGCAGGCCACGTGTACACGCGACTGTCACCTATACAGCTCGTGTGTACCTCCCTTTTTAAAAATAAAACTAAAAGGAAGTACTGACCCTCCTTTACCTTGTTGTGTTGGCAATATGTATGTCCAGTGGAGGGAAAGGGAGCATGAGGCAATCAGTGAATTGGTTGCTGCAGATCTGAATGTTGTAGCTGTGTTAATGCAATGCGGTTTACTCAAATTCTTTCTATGTCTGTTTATGCGCGCGCAACCAAGGCTACTGAATGCCTTGATTGATTACTGGCATCCTGATGCAGAGGAATTTATGCTAGAGGGGCAATCATTGGTTCCCACCACCGAGGATATTTACTTTCTGACTGGCCTCTCAAGGAGAGGGGAACCAGTCAACTTCTAGACTTTTCCTGTGGGGCTGAGCAAGATCTCGAAGTTGATAGCTAAGCACTGTGAGGCTGGGACCGAAAGTGCGGGCTCCCAGGTACCCACTAGCAAGATTACCAACTTAGTGCTACAAACTATCTTGTTACTGATTGGGCGGATTACCGGCTCAGCAGCCATGCATCATGCTTCGTGCAAATAGATGAACTGTGCCATCTAGTGCATGAATGCACAAATTTTTGATTGGTGTACCAGACTGCTTGAGTGCACGAAGAGGCAATTGACAGATTGCCCACAGCGGACACAGAGGAACTTCGGTTTCAGGACCATCTTGTGTTCGTTCTTTTTTGAGAGAGTTCTGAGTTTCAATCCTCGGGTTGTAGTACGAGGACATCAGGCCTCTTTCCCTACAGTGTGTAGATGGGAAGTGTTACTACCGCGACAGGGTGGTGGAAGGACTGTTGAGTCATTTGACGATGATTTCTTTGCTTGGTTGTCACAATAGATCCCTGTTATCGAGGACTACCCGTATGCAGGGATAGATTTCTCTAGAGATCCTGAGATACCCGTGCCTCCTGGTGAGGAGCGAGGGGAGATCGGTAAGTCTCCACCTTTGTAGTTTTTTTGTTTGCATATGTAATTTTTATGTTTTTTTGTGATATATATCATTTTTTTTTATGCCAGAGTATTTGACGGGTAAACGTTTGTTCTATGCAGATTTGGGACCCATGCGACCTGCCGACTATGCATGGAATAGGCATCGTCCACAGCCAGAAGCCGCAGCTGTCACCACTTGGGGAGCAGTAGTAGCAGGGAACCTCCCATCCGGAGAGGCCGAGAGGGTCCTTAGATGAATTGAGCAGAACTTCACTATGCTCACTCGCACGGTCTCGATGGCAGAGATAGAGGACCTGCCGCCATCCATTCAGCCTCATGTTGTGGGGGCACCTCAGACATGGGTCCGATTGTTTAGGCATTTAGACGATGCTGTAGATGATTATAACAAGGCCCATAGGCCCTGAACAGACTTAGACTTTTGATGTGCCACGAGCACCTACTTGTATATATTTTTTGAGGGCATATGCCCGGTGACTCATTACTATT
>JZKD02S2189355.1:174649-200911 GCA_000966675.3 Picea glauca | reverse complement strand
AGAGAGATTACAACCATGGCCTTGATGTCGTAAGGTCCCTTCCAACTGTCCTTTGTTCCCCACACACTTCCACTCCAAGAATTATGAGAGCATAGATCTGATAATATTCACAATCAATCTTGACAAAATGCCTCATCTAGCCAAGCTAATACTCTCCAAATCTCAATCCAATCCAAGCTAATCTCATCCAAGCCAACTTTCTCCATGAGATCTCCTCTCCTTTTATAAGTTGAAGAGGATAAGGTGAGGAGGCTAAGATGATCCCACTAAATCATAAAAGTGAGTAAGATCCAAACCATTAGGATGCCACCTCACCATGGAAGCTTCTCCTTCTAGAAGCATGCTTGCTTTTCCCACGTATGAGAATTCTTGCACCCTTCTTATAGAGAAACCTGCGAACCTCTCGCAACCCAACTATGGTGCAGCCTGCGAGAATCAAGCATTCTCGCACCTTTCCTATATAGCAACCTGTGAACATCCTCTTTAATAGGGTTTTTACAAAGGAGAATGCAACTTCTTTTCTCAAGAAAATTTCTTCTCTCTTCTTTCTTCATAAATTCAGGCCACTGACCCCTCTAAAGACTACAGACAGGTTTACATCATCAACGGTCATAGGAATGATAAAAATAATGTGTAACAACAGGAAAAGAAGGGTAAAGGAAAGACGAAGAATGACACTAGGAAGTGGTGTTACTTCCACAAAATCCCTTGGCACAACACCGATGAATGTCGCTCGAAATAGTCATTGGTGGCCAAGGTCAAAGACACGAAGCCAAACTCTAATTCAAAATCTGATCCAAAAAATATTGAAAGAAGAAATATCATCGACACAAACCCCACTGTTATTTTCACGACCACAACAATTCAACCAGAAGAACCAATAGATCTTGAAGAAGGGGACTGACTCTTCCATTCATAGATGTGGGTGAAGGGGACCCTGTTGCATTTCATTGTTGATAATGACAGCCAGAATAACCTCATCTTAGTTAAGGTCATCAAACAGTTGGGATTGTCGACAACACCACACCTGCAACCATACAACATCAGGTGGCTTCACCAGGGATGATATCTCTGTGTCAACCAGCAGTGACGCATGTCCTATGGCATCCAACCATTCAAGGATGAGGTAGTGTGTGATGTTCCCCCTCTTGATGTCTGTGATGTTGTTTTTGGACAACCATATATGTGGAAACATCATGTTTTCTATGAGTCGAGACCTTGTAGTGTCATTATTAATCTGGGAAGTCAGCTCTATAGGATACCAGAGGTAGTTCTGACTACTTCTCCACCAAAATAGTGCCGCAAGGTAATCTCTCATACTGCAAAATTCATCCTCTTCACAGTCTGTTCAAAGGATGCACATAAGACCACTACAACCACTGCAGCCTCAACACCTTCTATCCAACAAAAATAGATTGTCGAAGAGAAATAAGATATTGTTTCTTCACCTACAATGGTGCCTACACAATTCCCCATCAAACCCAGAGACAACATGTTGGTGGAACAGATTCAAACCCGCCAGCAACATGTTTGTGATGGTTTTCCACGGACCAAGCAACACAACTTCTCCAACAAGGCACATAGCCCACCAAGATTCAGATTCAGAAAATGCTTTCCCCTCTTCTCTGGGCCCCCAACACAATAGATACAATTTCTTCCTAAGGGGGGATGACTGATCCAGATGGATAGTTGTGGCCACCCACCTATTCCAACTAGCTCCTCTTGTCAGTTTTTAGTTCAACACACTCTTCTGTACTTATTTGTAATTGTGGGTTCTACATTTCCGGGGATGTCTGAAGCCCTACACATCATCCAAGTGGATACTGGTGGCCTCCCACCTAATCCAACTAGCTTATTTTGTATTTTTTCATGTCATCACATCTTTCTTCACTTCTAGGGATGTTTTGGGGCCCTAAACAATGTTTTTTTGGCATTCCATAGTCAAACTATAGACGGAGTCACAATTTTATGGCATAATGTGTAATTCTCTAAAAGACCTTTCCAACATGCTATCACGTGCCTAAAAGGAAGATCGTATACAAAAGTTACGACCCCGGGAAGTTAATGTCTTAACTTACCCAAACAGGGCCCACATGAATTTTTTTGTTTCATCTCCTAGGGTTAGGTTTTTGGATGTCTAAGGTTTTGGCATTCATGTTTATCATAAAAGGGCCTTCAGAGCCTCATTGTAATGATATTATTGTGAATGAGCATAGATGTCACATATCTTCTCAGAGATAAAGTTGCCACCATTCTAGCATGTCTTGCACTTTATATTTTTATAGTCTCTTTACAATTATTTCATTAATAGAAATCAAGTATTATTGTATTTCTCTATTTCTTTCAATTTTCATGAGTATTTCATTGTAATTTCTCTGCTTTCATTCCGTTCCGAAAATAATCTAGATCATGTGACTAGCCCTGCAGGCGTCTCTTTTTTGCAACACTTTCTAAGTAGCTTACAAGCCATCGACTTCATCGCTAATATGGTGTCTTGGTCATTGATGTTCTTAATGATCATACCTCTTCTACCCCTATCAGTGCCAAATTGGGCCTTCACTTCTTGTGCAATGGCCTTATCCTTTATTTTTTCTTCAAGATATTGCTCAGGGTTTACCCTGTTTGTTGGCAGTCCTATAAGTTTAGCAATTAAATTGACATCGATGGGGATGAGTTTGTCCATCCATAAAAACCCTCCATGTACTCGTGCCAACAATTTTTTACGCACACATTTACATTCTTCCCCCTACCAAAGTGAGGGATTTCCAATAAGTTCATAATACCATAGTTGTACAGTCCTGTTATCCAGAGTTTAAGTTCTAGTATTGGGATTCCCAATGAGTTTACCCCTCTTTTCTCCATGTAGATATCTTGCACAAGCTCAAGAAATTTTTGTACTTATGTCACATCATGGTTGGTGTACTTCAAATTGGGAACACATCCGAGCATATATTCGACAACTATGACCGGATCTGGAATGTGGAGCACTGACAACAAAATATGTGTTTGTGTGCACATTGTCGTCATTGCTTCCCTTTTCTTCGACGGCCCTGCTATTGTTTCTTCTTGGGTTCCTTCATCCTACGTTTCTTCATCCATGTCACGCTCATCTTTGACCTCCAGGGGTTCCTCTACTCTAGGTTTACCTAATTTTGTCTTATCACTATCTTCTTGATCATGTTTGCCCTCTCTGCGTGCCACTTCTAGGTTTTTTGCATTAGGGTTTGTTGTTGCACTAGGTTTTCTCCCTTCCTCTACTTTTCTTACTGCTTCTTCTTCTGGTTTTTTCTCCTCGACCCATGTCAAACTGATTGGTTCAGTCTCTTTTGTCGAAATTTTGTCCACATCAACCACCCCGATCGTCTCCTCCATCAATCTATTAGTTCTTTTGGTCCTTTGCATGAACTGACTGGGTCCTCCGAACTTTGGTGGTACCATTTTCTTAACTCGGGAAAAATTTGTTGTAGATATCAGTTGGGTTGTTCACAAATTCTTACTCACTCGCACCCTATTTTCTCTGTCAATTCTTTGCTAAAAAATCACAAGTGTTTTCTTTTTCTGTTTTATTACCTCTGTCATAAATGCTCTGATGCACCTTGTTTTTTTTGTTCACCCGTTTTCGCTTTTCTGGTCATTTTTTCGTCCCGGCGCATAGTGTTTACTTTCCCTACGTGCAATGTCTTTAACTATGTCGCACCAATTTTTTGTCTGTTGTGCACTATCTTCAGGTTTTTTCATACCTTTTTATGGATTTTGTTGTGCTCGGTATTCTTCAACTATATGTCTATCACTTATTCCTCTAACTACTTATGTTTTGTTTTTTCTCATTTTTCTATTTTTTTCTTCCTTTTTCTTTTCTTTTCCTTCTTTTTCTTCCTATTATATACATTATGTACAATTTTATTCTCTGTGCTGCAATTACTGAGGGTTGGTAGGTCGATTGTACCTATACCATTTCAGTCGACTACCATTCACCATTCCTTGTATCTCCTTTCCTGTTAAATCCTTCAGCTACAGAACACCTCCATCTGTGACAAACTTTATCGCATATGGCCCTAGCCAGTGCATCATGAGCTTTCCTAAGTGCTACAAGTATTTACTATCATAGAGGAGAACCAGAAATCCTTCTTTGAAGTTCTTCTTCTTAATATGTCTATCATGCCAAGATTTATCCTTTTCTTTATGTACCTCCTGATGGAAACCATCTATGATTATGTCTTCTTCTAATTCCATGAGTTGAGTCAATATTTCCTGTGTTGCGCCTCTTTCTATCATGTCTGTAATTGATGCAATGCACAGACTTGGTATCAAATACTCTAATGAAACTACTGCTTCATGTCCATACATCAATCTAAAAGGTGTATGCCATGCTATCTTCTCGTTTGTAGTTCTATAAGACCATAACACTGTTGTTACCTTCAAGTCCCAGTCATCCATGTTTACATTACAAATCTTGGTTAAGGAATTCTCCAATATCTTATTAAATGCTTCAACTGTTCCATTCACCATAGGATGATATGGAGTGCTCTTTTGATGATGTATCTCAAATTCTTCTAGCATTGCCTGGATTGTATTGTTGATGAATTGAGTTCCGTGATCACTCATCAATATTCTTGGACATCTAAACCTTGTAACTACATGTTAAAATAAAAAGCTTGTTGCAATCCTTCATTGTTGTTGCCTCAACCCATCTAGTCAAGTAATATGTCGTTGTGATAATATATATAGTCGTTAATCTTCTTGTTGGTGGATTAATTGGACCTACAAAGTCTACAGCCCACTTATTAAACATTTTATAAGTTACTTGAGGTCTCAATGTAATGTCATCCCTCCTAGATGGATTTCCAACTCTCTATTAGACATCACAATTCTGACAGTTCTCCTTTGCATCCTTGTGAATTGTTGGCCACCACAATCATGCACGCAATACGTTCTGCGTAGTAGCTTTCCCTGCATAGTGTCCTCCAACAATCACTTCATGTGATTCTGCTAAAATGATAGTCCTTTCATGCTCCATAACACATCTTGATTTTGAAGCCACCACTTATGCAAATGCCCAAGATTTCCAACAATATGTAATAATTGGGGATGTCAAACATCTATATATGTTTTTATATGTAGATCACGATGGGACTACGCCATTTCCTTTTGTTAGCAATTTTCCACTATTTCATAATCCTTTTTAAATCAATGCTATACTTATTCGAATATGTGATTCCAAGAAGTAAACGTAATATGAATAAAAACCTAACAATAATATGGATGATCAAAGCTCATTAGAATTGGTTTCCTAAATTGCTTCACTTTATTCTTCTAAAGTGTCACTAGATAAATGGTGTTTAATTATTCTTTTTATATGTTGGATTTCAATAAGTAAATGAAATATTAATAAAATCCTAAGACATGGATATGAAAGATAAATTCTTCTAAAGTGTCACTAGATAAATGGTTTTTAATTATTCTTTTTATGTGTTGGATTTAAAGAAGTAAATGTAATATTAATAAAATCCTAAAACATGGATACGAAAGATAAAATCTCATTAGAAACGATCTCTTAGATTGCTTCACTTGCGACCGCTTTGTTCTAATTATCAGGCCGGTTTTGATTGGATCGTAATTACACTGAAGGTGTCCCTATAGGGGAGGTTATTCCCAAGGCTTCGTCGTCTGTCCAAAGTGTATCAGAATTTTCCATCTCTTCACCGAAATCATCGAATCATTTCATTCCACGTGTTTTATCATGACTCCAAGCAGCGGCTTCCAGGTTTCTTCCTCCTTGCCCTTTGTTTACAGAATCGATTCAACCATGATTTTTGGTTGCCTATACTTCATCGTGACATGAAGTTAGGCAAACTCCAACTTTGAAGCTTGTGTTTCAAATTTCGGCCTAGCCAAGCTCTTGCATCCGACCTACCAACAAAAGACGACAATCCAAGAGAAACCAAGCTTGCTTAGAAAATGTCCCAAGTAACTAGAGTCTCTGTGGGTAGTTTTGTCAATTATAAATTGTTCATGCATTCCATATAGTATATTTCTGATGCTGGGCGTGGATTTATAAAGTTGCGCTTAAGAATATCGGGCGGAAAAATGGTACTTGGTTGATATAGAGTAATTTTAAAAATATTCTCTCTGGAATTTTTGTTAAAAATATTTGTGGGTGTTAGTCGAAGCTTGTGTTACTTGTCTGGTGTTTTTTGGGCACTGTTGAATAGAGTTTTACATTTTGTATGCAAACGTAGATAATTCTTACATATCTGTAAGTGGGTATATTGTTTAGGATTTCCTGAGCTTTGTTTGCAAAATGGGCTCTGCTCTGTTTTTACATACTTCATGTTAGGATGCTTGATGCATATTTCGAAATTTCCCACTCTAATGCTTTCATAGCCTGCAAATTCGTGACAAGAAATCGTACACATGTTCTATTTACTGTATAATTGAACGGAAATTCTAGCTTTAGAAACATTATTTCTTTCCTCTAGCTTTAGACAACACTCTGTAGGATCCTTTTTTTGTTGGTAAATGGGCCTTTGTTAAGGAAGTGGGCTCTACTTTGCTTACCGAAGAGTATGAGTGCTGCAACATGTCTTCAGGGGGGCTTGAATCCAGGTCCTTGATCACAACCCGCTTGACTAGCATTGTATTATATTAGTATCAGGTCCACAGATTTTTCTGATTAGTTTCGGAGGTAACTAATTAAAATGTTCCCATCAAGATAATTCATAAGATTTATGAGGATTTGCAAGTCGCTCTAACCTACATCCCTTTCTGGATTGTACAAAAAAAGAAGTTCTTAATTCAAGTCTTTTGATTTTTATATTAGGCCAAATTTTACAGTTGTAATTGTGGGGTTTAATTCTTTCTTAGCACATTATTTCCATACAGAAAGCTATGGACAAGCATACTAAGTTCACCAATAGTCGTTTCCCAGATGGGTAGGGTACGCTTTTTCTTTAGGGCACGTAGAGGGGTTGCAGATCTCCCACACCATGTTGAGAACATGGCTTCCTAATAAGCATGGTGTTATGTTTGAGGGTCTTGAGCTTGCCCATCTCAAAATAAAGAAACCAGTCTATGTACTATCAGTTCACCTTTGCGGGTCTTGAATCTATCTGAAATATAAAGCATGAACCAAGCCTTTTTTAGTCTGTATGAATCTCATTGAAAGGTTCTAATAATCCAAAGTAAAGCTTTCACTATCTGAAGTAATCAGATGATTTGGAGCTTCTGATGGCCAACACATAAGGACAACAAGCTGCATATTTTGATAGAAATCATCCCCTAATTGTAGCATCATTAATAACATAGGGGTTTGTTTGGACTAGAAGGGATTTTTTGTTATTTTCAGTGGATTCTAACACTAAGTTAAAGGAAGCATCTGATGATTATAACCCTAAGTTTATTGTCTTCAATTGGGAGATTTGATTGAGAAGATGTGTGTTGTTGTGCGAGAGAAGTGTATAAGATCTGCGTCAGAGGGTTGTGCTCGGTACACAGTACGTTATCCTATTTTTTATGCATTGCTTTGAATTTATTCAGTCTACAGGGTGTTTTCCTCTGCCTCGAGGAGGATAATGAAGCTGAGTCAGTGTGTTGTCAAGGTTTTGTCCTAGTTTCTTCCCTGTATTTCTTTCTTCCTATTTTTCATATACTCTAAAGCCTGACTGTAGCCAGGCTTGTGGCTTCCATGGAACCCTCCATCCCAGCCAACAGAACCACTTCATCAAAGAATGCTTGGCTCCTCCTGAGAAGGAAGCATGCTCTTCAGTGAGGGAATATACAATGGAGGGTTGTACCTAGGAAATGTTTTTTTTTATGATTTGCTTCTGAATACGATGAAACCTGCTATCTGATCCTTATGCATTGAAAATCCAACCTTGGTGCCAGTTTTGAATCTTGATGCTTCTGCATTGAAAATCCAACCTTGGTTCCAGTTGTGAATCTTGATCCTTCAGCAAGGTTGAAGAAGGTTATTATTGTGCCCATGGGATGATGAGCAGGTTTAATGAAATATCGCCAAAGTTGAGAGACCTTTAGGTGACTCGCTTACGATTGAATTTTTTTCATTTATGCAAGGATGTAACATTGTTATACAAGTTGTTATGCTAGGGCGCAACAATTTATACTATACTAACTATTAATATTTTAGCTAATTATTATGTTCAAGGTAATTTTTTTTCTAAATTGTAAAACTTGAAAGTGATGATGCTTCTTATGGTTTTAGTCATGTTGCTCATCTATGATCCTATTTTTCATCTTTTCATGAAAATTATTTGTTAAATTGTAATGCTATAAAAGATGTAATAAAATTTGAGAAAAATGACATGTCACAAAGAGACTATATATAGAAAATCAGAATCTCTTTGTTATTTGTTCAAACTTGGTATCGAGAATAAAGAATGAAACATCTACAAGGTTGAAGAAGTTTCACATTCTAAGGATAGCAATGGGTAGTTAGAAAAATCACAAGTCCTTTTTTTTTCAAAAGTACATTAAATTTCATTAGACCATAGCTCGGAGCCTTGTGGTGAAGTACAAAATTGGTCATTTGAAGTCTGGTGTCACAAAGTACATCCAAAAACATGAACTGGGACTGGCTCAAGAAGAGTTTATGTGTTTTGTTTGTTGGAATAGGCCCATGTACATTTTGTCGATTCTAAGGATAGTGATGGGTAGTTAGAAAAATCACAATTCCTCTTTATTTTTCAAAAGTACATTATATTTCATTAGACCAAAGCTTGTAGCCTTGTGGCAAAGTACAAAATTGGTCATTTGAAGTCTGGTGTCACTAAGTACGGATAAAAACTTGAACTGGGCATAGATTAGCATTATGAACCAGGTTTTCCTGCTCAAATGTTTGCAGTGTACTGCCTATATAACTTTCCTAATATAAAAATAAAGTGGAGAAACATGTAAAATTGTAAAATCCAAAGAGTTAAGGTTCTAGGTATATGCTATTGATTTTGGTGCTCCTGGATTTGTTGAAACTTGAGATAGTGTCTTCTTACAGTGATGAAGGTTCATTTTCTGCAGCATGAGTAGGTGGAGGGATATCTAGCCGCCAGCACCCCCAAACTACATGAAAGAACCATTCCTAGGAAGGTGTGCCCACTAGAGGAGAGTGAAAGTATGTATGTATGCATGCATGCATCGCTCTCTTCTAGGGATTTTCACTCCATATATTCTTGGAAACTTTCCATGTGCAAAGCATTCTAACTAATTGTGCATGCAACTACTATCTAATGCAAGCTCATATATAGCACTAAACTGCTAAATATAAAAAGTACATAAACTAGAACTAAATTGAGGATGGCACATGCATGCATGTTCCCTCAATCTATCTCTCCATAAATTCCCCTGCACTTTCATTACTGCTGCATGGAACTGTTGAAGGAGGGAGTACAACTATTGTTATCATTAAGGATGTTGTATAAACTGTTTTACCTTCTTTGTGTGCACCCACATCTTCTCTGCTCATTGATGCCATTAATGGCTCTCTGTTGGGTACTTTATGAGTTACTAAAAATCCAACACTCCCTCTTATCGAGAAAAGTGTTCTTTGCCAAACACAAGATGTTCCCTTTGCATCTTGAAGCTCCCCTCTGCTAGGGGCTTGGTCAACCAATTGATCATCAACAAAACAGAAGAAACGTGAATATGATCACTACTTATTTCTATACTATGAACTATCTTCATAATATTTAAGGTAAAAACCTTCTATATGAGGAATACTGCATCAGCAAACTGCCAACGTCCTTTGTCCTTCATGCCATCTTCATTGGTCAAAATCTTCTCAAACCACATCATGAACTGTTTGGGAATTCTTGCAACAATGAACTCATCTATATACAGGGCCAAGACAAGCATATTAGATTTATATATAACGAATTGAAATCTGCACTAAACTCAGAATAACCCAACATGAGTATTGTTACCCCCTATGCCTAGGGGTAACTAGAAGAGATCATGTCTCATGGCCCACAATGGAGAACATGATCCTGACCATGAAGATGATTAGCATGTCTACATATGGCAGCCCAACAGCCCCCTTCATTCACCTTTACAACTACAAGACAAACCACATGAGTACTGTTACCCCCCCATGCCTAGGGTTAACTAGACGAGATCATGTCTCGTGGCCCACAATGGAGAACATGATCCCGACCATAATGATGTGTGATGTCCCATTCCCAAGAGTAGGCCAGCAGGGAGTGACTTAGTAGTCTATGTGTTCCCGTAGACTATAGTCATGCAAAAACAGGGAACAAAAGGGATAAATAAGGGTGATTTGGTGGCTAAATGATAAATTAAGCCAAAAAGCATAGGAAAAGTCACTTAAGCCTAAGTCAACGAAGAATTAGAACGAAAAGGTGCTAAAGGGGGACTTAATTAATTAATTATTCACCTTAGGAGGAAAAACGCCTAGCTTAAGTGAGGTCAAAGGTGAATTAGATCGGGAAGAGTATAAAGGAAGGAATTTGACCTAATTCCTCATTATATATTGTTATGATTTGATGTTGAGAGTTCCTAGAGGAGGAAGAGAATCAACTTCTACTGTTTTGTGGATTTCTGGAGGAAACCACCACCATTGATAGGTTTTGGTGTTGAGAGACACACCCTAGTCCATCAGAGATACCATCCAGTTATTTCACCGTGCTATTTAGGAGTATCCAGTTATCAGTGTTGCGCAACTCAGCCAGTGGGGGCGCAAGTCAGATAGAGGGTTTACGTAGCTGCACAAGATCAGAGCTCAGATTGTAGTTTCCTTCCAACCCAGTTGAGATCCATCCAGGACGCATAGAATAAGCCACTTTCCATCAGATTCGGATGGTGGAATCCTTCAGAGCGCATAATTCATCCATTTAGGGCACAACTCTTTTGGAGGGACAGTTGGGGTTATAGACGGAGCATCATAGAAGATCTGGGGAAACCCTTTCGAACCAGTTCCGCATTTGGTGAGGTAATTGTTGAGTCCTATAGCAGGCAATTCTGTTGGTGGAATCATTTGGGGCGCATCGAGAGACCCAAGAGGTGCACAGACCCCCAGGGGATGAGATCTGGAGCATTAGAGGCCAGATCTTTCATCTGGCAATCACCAGTATCATTCTAGAGGCTAGGGCACTTCTATTTGGATAGTTTCCATCTCATTCTTATGGGTATAACCTTCCGAGCGTGTTTTCTAGTTTGTAGTGGTTACTGTGCTTCTCCGGAACTGTCAATTTTTCCGATCTATCCGTGCATGCATTAGATCTGCCTTCATATTCTGATCACGGGTATTTTGTGTCATTTTCTTGTATTCTAGTGACGATCCATGAGATCTAACTGAAGCCATCTTCTCTATTTCCAGTATTTCATTGTATTTCCATGATTGAATCTCATAATACATATTATTGGGTGGTTGATGTTCCTTATTCCTGCATGCATCATATATATATTGTTTAAACCATAACATATAACATGCACATGAAACAACCACAAAGCATCTCAAGAAAATAACTAAAATGCATCCAAAAACTCCCAAAGTATCAGATCTGAAGATAAAATGGATCCAGAAATCCCCAGTGTATCAGATCTGTGAGACAGAACACTAGATTTGTAGTAAATATCTTGATCAGCGAAATCAGGGATATTTCAATGGTATCAGAGCTTTAGTCCTGCTAGCCTATGACTAAAGACGATGAGTACAACAGAAGACCTAGATGGTCGTGAGCACGTAGGTGACAAATATGTCACTTACAACAAGCGCAAGAAAAGAAGGCCTAGGCCTGACTTTCCTCCTTTCCCTCCCAGTTGTTGGCAGCTCCACAATTTTTTCACCTTTTAAATCGACAAAGAAAAAATCTTTGTAGCTACCTATGCTTTGTCACAAGTATTGTTATTTGAAGGTGACGTTTTCGGCTGTAAGAGGTCGTGTCAATTGTTCTTTCCTTTTTCGTTTTCCTGCTTCATTCATGACTAAAAGAATGAATGAAGCGTTATGATCGTAATGCGAATTGTATCTAAGGCTTATGTGCTAAAGAAAGGTTGATGTTTTTACAAATATTTTAGTGAGTATTGTTTTCTTTGAAGTCTATCATATATCAATAAAACCTTTGTTATAAGCTGCTCATTTGATTATGAGGTATATCTTGAGTTTTTGACAAAACACAAAGAATTGATTGCATTTACACTTTGTTTTCGTTTCATTATGATTCTTGGTAGTTTTTTTTTTGTCATTATGCTTTGGTTTGTAAAACATCTCTTCTCCTAAACCTTAGAAAATCAACTCCACTCTTTACACAAGGATGAGATTCGAATACACCCAGTCGTACCATGTACTCTGTTGGAGGTGGCAGTCTGAAATCGATAGATCCATGATTTCAAGTTAAGTTCTGGGCTTTGCTCTGTACCCTTGACAATTCATTACACAGGACGCTCAATTTTCATATGAAACCCCTCATTCCTTCATTTACTTGCGCTAGGGCAATAGTGGGTTTTGTTCTTTTGGTTCTTGCCCTGGTCTCTTCTATTTTCGAAACCCTTCATGCTTACAGTGATCTCTTTCTACCTTCATGACTGTTGTTCTATTGAAACCTTATGGCCCTTTTCGTCTGAGTAGATCCGAACAGCGCTAAAGTTTTACAAATTTGTTATTACATAGCAGAGTTTAATCCCGTTTTTGCTTGCTGGAGACATGATTTTACGGGAGAGATTCTAAGAAAACCGCTACGAATTAGAACAAACCCTTTAAAACCCAGAACGAAAATGAGCCCATTTACATTCATCGCGGACAGATTCTTCAAAAACAATACAGTTTCAGAGGTATGCTTCATTTTTTGGACAACATTTTTTTAGAAATTTTGTTTCGCCTGAGTTTTCCTTTTCTTTCCCTTTCCTCTCTGGGGGTTTGAAGATATGCAACAAATGGATGAACTCTGTCATAAATAGAAGAAAAAATCTGCTATCAAAGTCCTGTGTGTTAATCTACACAATTTCTATCTCTTCTCTCAACCAAACTTTGCTCTTTGGCTAATCTCCAGGGGTAAGAAACCACGGTGTTGTTGTTTTCTTTAGAATAACTTTGGAACGGGTAAGGAATATGTAGAAAAGAAAGTTTCTCTCCTACTCTTGTTTCTGAGTTTGATCAAGGTTTCATTTACAAATCAATAATCCGTTTTTAATTTGACAAACAAGAGGATTAAGCAGGCTGGATAAGATTCAACCAATTTCACTATTTTAAATCTGGATTTGTAGGTATCCTCTTGGTCAAATTGCAGAGATAGTAAATAGTTTTTTTTTGTTTTTGATTTGATTCTGATTTGAAAATAAAATAGATTAGATTTTATTTTTTTATTTTTTTTATTTTTTTTATTTTTTCTTTCCTATTTCAGCTAGCTACAGAAACCTGTAGCTTATCTTTTTTTTTTATTTAAATTAGTTTGAATTAAAGTCATTTAAAAAAAAAAAATTAGTAATTAGTTATTAATAATTATCTAACATTGCTCTCATTTCATTTTTTCAGGACAGAATGTATCTGATGTTGAGATAATGGGATGGAGCATGCTAGACTTAGTTGATTTTTTATCTCTTTATGCTTATTTTGTATTTGGATAAAAACTTTCATAGATTCTGGAAGATATAGTAGATCATGAGAGTTTCCAGGCCTCCTATATTTGTAAAGTTTCAGACATTTATGAGATCTACTCCTATCTTATAAGATAGGAAGTTAAGCTTCCATAAACTCTTTAAATACTATGTACTTTGTAATGAAAACCGTCCTCGTCTGGGGCAGAAGATGGACGTTTGATTTACAGACTTTAATGGAACAACAATGCACATTTTGGCTTTAGCTTCTTGTGGATGGTGTCTTCATTTAATTTTTTGTTTATCTTGATATAATAATAAGTTTTGATAGCTTTAGTCTTCATCAATTATTATGTTATTGGGATAATTCCTTTATAAATGTTGTCTATAACTAATGCTTCAGATATTAATCATATGATCATCTATTCAGTTTTAATTACAGGATTTCTCCTTTAATTTTCATTGAAAGATTAAATGCAAGTATGTTTGCTAACAAATTTCTCTTAATGCAATTACTTGCAATCATGAGATCACAGTGACTAATTGCATCTCTCATTCTATTATTAAAACTCAACAGTCAACATATTGTTCTGCATTTATTTCGAACAGTTTCAAGATTCATTGCAAGTTTACCTCTTGGACAAGCTGGTTGGATGTTCTCTAATTGTACATATGTTTGGGTGCATGTCGATTAACTCATTAACAGGTTAGTTTATTTCTTTTTGTCATTTGTTTGTCTTTGAAACTCAAATATATGGTCTAGTTTTGACCATCCACATACTTTTGTTTCATAGTATATTTTTCTATTTTAGTTTAGATTAATAAAGAGAAAACAGAAAAGATATCTTATGTGCTTTCTTTATCTGCTTTTGTTAAAGAAGTCATTTTCACAGAGTTTAGTAAGTTTAGATTAAAACTTACAGCTTGTAAATAATGTATATAAATGAGAGTTATTTATCTTTTTCTTAAATATGCCCATTACATTCACATTAGAGCATATATATATAGTATTTAGTATTTAGTAATTTATTTATTTTCTTTTATTTTGTTTCTTTTAGGATTCTTAGATTGGCCAACGAAGCCATTAAACCCGTCAGAACGAGTTATACCAAACAGCTTGGGTTACTTAGACAACCCCAGACCAGACTCATTCTTCCAATTGACGGATGGTCATTTTCGTCCATCAACACTAGTTCAGAGGAAGAGAAAGAGACACACAGAGAAGCAGAGAGAAGGGCAGAGCGTGAGGCTGAGTGAGAGGCAAAAAGGGGGCTAGGAGACAGATATGAGTGACTAGAGGGCAGTGGTAAGGCCCCCATGGAACCATAGGTTGCCTTCATGCAGGTTATCAGTGATATGTTGGTCAGACAACGGACCATGTCTCAGTCCTTGTCTCAGGTAGCTGATCGATTCGCTATGGTGGGCGTCTCGGGCACATAAGCCCCACATGCAGCACAGGGGAACTCAGGGGTAAGTAGTAGACCCCTGTCACCCACTCGCACATACACCTTTGCGACTAGGATTCCTCGACCTTTGTTTCCCATTTTCCAGAGGGCACCCCCAGTAGCAGCATAGATGTTAATAGCATAGAGACCACCCACTCACACAGAGGACATTGAAGAGTATCGGAGGGAGTATGCAGCATTGGGTCATTACTTCCATCAGGATATGACCTTAGTCAAGTATTGTGGACTCAGACTCAAGAACCATCCCAGAGAGCCACAGAGGGGAGGGTCGCAGTAGCAGCAGGGGCATAACATTGATTTCATCTAAAAAGTTGGTAACAACACCATACCTTCTTTTGACGGATCGTCCAAATGCACCGCTAGAGATTGGGTACAGAAGCTAGACACCTACTACAATCTCAACCAGATGACTAAGTCAGAATCCATCAGTTTCTCTACCTTAAACTTGGAAGGTGAGGCACACGAGTGGTAGTATCATGGATTGGTGACACTGGGCCATAGTCGCATCACCTCCTACAAAGAGTTCACAGAGAGACTCATGGATAGATTTGATAGAATCCATAGATCCATTTTAGATATCTAGCCCAATTGAGACAAACTCGCACATCAGAGATATGATCAGTGTCATTGGTAGAAATGGCACTGATAGATATATCCGAGCCCCAGTTGATCATGTTATTCACAAAAGGGCTCACCAAACCCTTGAGAGGATGGGTGAAGGCATACCAGCCTCACACCTTGCAAGATGCCATCTGATGCACTAGAAATTTGGCAGACTATGTGCCAAAAACTAAACCCTTTGTACCATAGAGAGACAAGGATTAGAATAATCCTCAAAGGGGATGGAAGGGTAAGCCCAAGCTTGATGATGATACGAGATGGGAGTTGATGAGGAAGAAGCTTTGCTTCTCTTGTAGAGACCCTTGGGTCCCAGGGCATAGATGCCTAGGAAAGTGACAACTCCACTACATTGAAGTGGAATTAGGCAGTGAGGAGGAGGATGAGGATATCAAGGCACGGGCAGACAGTGATTCATAGGATGAGACCACTCAGGAGCCAGAGTAGCAACCAAAGAAACCTCAGATACCGGCAGGGGTACAGCCCAAGGAGGAGACAAATCCTCGTAGAGAGGTGAAAGGGCGAACCATAGCCACCCTTTCAAGATTACCTTGGTACAACACTCTCACGCTCAAGGGCATTGTACACGGGCAGCGCATGACAACCTTAGTTGATGGTGGGGCTATCCACAGCTTCATAGATTCATCCTTAGTTTCTAGGAGGGGATTACGCATTGAGGATTTTGAGGGATTCCACGTAGTATTGGCAGATGGATACACGATGACATGTTTGGACATGATCCCAATCCTAGAGGTCAAACTAGGCAACTGCACCTTGACAGACACCTTCTATGTAGTTGACCTATCAAATATTGATGCCATGTTGGGGGTACAGTGGTTATATTCATTGGGGGAGATCGGGTTCAACTATTAGACGTTGACCATGAGCTCCAAAGATTCTAGTGGATCGAGAGTTGTGTTGAGAGGCATGTCTATAGGGGCACCTCGAGCCGTATCGGCAAAGAGGATGTAATAGATCTTTCGTCATGGTAATGTGGCTTATGCAGTAGAGTGTTTTATCACCACGTATAAGGATTGAGAGGGTAGGGAGCATTACCATCCAAAGATCATAGATCTTTTGGTTCAGTATGAGACAGTATTTGGGTTGATACCACCAGGGAGACCGCCTGATAGGGGATTTGAGCACACGATTGAGTTAGAGGTAGGGGCTACACCAGTGATCACAGCTCCCTATAGGCACCCCAAGAAATTCAAGGATGAGATTGAGAAAGCAATCAAAGAATTCCTTGCAATGGGGAACATCAGGCCAAGCATGAGTCCTTTTACATATTTGATCATTCTGGTACTGAAGAAGGATGGCAAGTTACGGATGTGCATCAATTACATAGCGCTCAACAAGAAAACGATCAAGAATCGGTACCCCATTCCACGCATAAATGAGTTGATGGACGAGTTACATGGGACATTTTTCTTCAATAAGATTGATCTATGGTCAGGATACCATCAGATCAACATCAGGGAGCAGGACATTGAGAAGACAACATTATGATGTCATTTCAGAGACTTTGAGTTCTTGGTCATGCCGTTTGGATTGACCAATGCACCAGCCACTTTCCATTCTTGCATGAACCATATCTTTAGAGGACAATTGAGGAAGTACCTTCTGGTATTCTTCGATGATATACTAATCTACAGCAAGACATGGGATGAGAATCTGGAACATTTGGGGGAGGTCTTGGATATTATGCAGGCATAGTCATTATATGCCAAGGAGTCCAAATGTGAATTTGGCATGAGAGAACTACTATACTTAGGGCATATCATCAATGAGAAGGGAGTAAAAGTTCATCAGGAAAAGATCAGGGCCATTTTGGATTGGCCAATGCCCAAGAACCTCACAGAGATAAGAGGATTCTTTGGGTTATGCAATTACTACAAGCGGTTCATCAAGTCACAGACTTGACCAAGAAGGATTCTTTTCATTGGACAAAGGAGGAACAATAGACATTTGACAAAATGAAGGAGGTTAGGAGCACATGCCATGTTCTATCCCTTCCAGACTTCTCGCAGTCATTTGTCTTAGAGTGTGACGCATTAGGGGTCTAGATTGGAGCAGTTTTGATGCAGGGGGGGGACCCCATTGTGTTTGAGAGAAGGAATCTCAACGATTCAGAGAGACTCTATCCTATTTATGACAAGGAAATTCTAGCGATCATGCATGCCTTAACCAAATTCAGGCAGTATCTGGTAGGAAACAGATTTGTAGTGAAGACTGATCATAACAGTCTCAAGTATTTCCTAGATTAGAAAGACCTCAGTGAGAGACAACAAAAGTGGGTATCAAAGATCCAAGCCTTTTCTTTGACATTGAGTATGTCAAGGGAAAAAGGAACATCGTAGAATATTCTTTTTCCAGGAGGCCAGGAGGATGTTCGATAATGGACATTTGTACATATTGGAAAACTCATTTGTTGGTGGAGTACTCCAAAGAAACAATTGCTTGTGAGGTAATGGATGGACAGGTGATTGATGATAGATATTGGGTTCTTGATGATGTCATTTTCTACAAGGACCGGACCTACCTAGTTCCATAATCTACCCTGAAGGGGAAAATTCTAAAAGTGTGTCATGATTCGCCTACAGCAGGGCATCAGGGGTACTTCAAAACATATAGGTAGATCAGGGAAAGATTCTCATGGAAGGGTCTCAAGGATGATGTGTTGAAACACATCCGAGAGTGCACAACTTGTCAGCATAACAAGTCTGAGCAGACACACCCCGCAGGTTTGCTACAACCTCTACCCATTCCAGAGAAGAATTGGGAGAGAATTTCTATGGATTTAATTACAGGCCTTCCTCGAGTGCAGGGCAGGGATTGTATATTTGTGGTGGTCGACAGGATGACCAAATTTGCACATTTATTTGCCATACCCACAGACTACAAGGAAATACATGTAGTAGATTTTTTTCTTAGGGAGGTATTCCAGTTGCATGGTTTACCCAGGCAGATAGTTAGTGATAGAGATTGGCACTTCATCAACGTGTTTTGGTAGGAGATTTTCAAGTTGATAGGCACAGATCTAGCTACGAGTACCAACTACCACCCATAGACTGATGGACAGACAGAGATCGTCAACAAATGGGTGGAGGGGTATCTGAGGAAATATGTGTGGCGGGGGGAAGCAATGCACATGGGTGAGATGGTTACACAAGGGTGAGTATTTCTACAACACAAATTACCATATGTCTATCAGGATGTCATCATTTAGGGCATTGCATGGATACGATGCACCCTCCTTTGTGGAGACTATGTTTGGGGATAGCAGGGTCCCAGGGGCCAAATACTGGGTGGAGGAGAGTCAGAGGATTTTGCAGGTAGTGAGGGAGAACTTGCAGACGGCTTAGAACCAGTAGAATATCTATGCAGATCGGCACAGATTCAAGTGCAATTTAGAGGTAGGGGATTTGGTTTTTCTGTGATTATAGCCATACAAACAATCCTCCTTGAAGAGGAGCGGAGCAGAGAAGCTGAAGCCAAATTTTTATGGGCCCTACAAACTCATCAGGAGAATAGGCAAGGTGGCATACGAGCTAGAGATACCGGAGGGTAGCGAGATTCATAACGTGTTTCACGTCTCTTGCCTTAAAACATTCGTGGGACAACAGATTAGTATTTCATAGGAGTTTCCACCCTTGGATAAGGAGGGCCAGTTGGAGCTAGTGCCGGAGGAGGTACTAGAGCAGAGAGAGCGCAGGTTAAGGAGTAGGGTCATCAGGGAGTGCTTGGTTAGATGGAGGGGTCTTCCAGTGAAGGATGCCACATGGGAGGGAGAGAATATTTTGCAGCACCCAGGATTGATGTTGCTTGAGGACAAGCAATCTCGGGAAGGAAAGATTGTGATGTCTCGTTCCCAAGAGTAGGTCAGCAGAGAGTGACTTAGTAGTCTATGTGTTACTGTAGACTATAGTCAGGCAAAAAAAGGGAACAAAAGGGAGAAATAAGGATGATTTGGTGGCTAAATGATGAATTAAGCCAAAAATCATAGGAAAAGTCACTTAAGCCTAAGTCAACGAAGAATTAGAATGAAAAGGTGTTAAAGGGGGACTTAATTAATTAATTATTCACCTTAGGAGGAAAAGAGGCTAGCTTAAGTGAGGTCAATGGTGAATTAGATTGGGAAGAGTATAAAGGGAGGAATTCGACCTAATTCCTCATTATGCATTGTTATGATTTGATGTTGAGAGTTCCCAGAGGAGGAAGAGAGTTGACTTCTACGGTTTTGTGGATTTCTGGAGGAAACCACCACCATTGATAGGTTTCGGTGTTGAGAGACACACCCTAGCCCATCGGAGATACTATCCAGGTATTTCATTGTGCTATTCAAGAGTATCTATTTATCAGTGTTGCGCAGCTCAGCCAGTGGGGGCGCAAGTTAGATAGAAAGTTTGTGTAGCTGCACGAGATCAGAGCTTGGATTGCAGTTTCCCTCCGACCTAGTTGAGATCTAGCCAGGGTGCATAGATTGAGCCACTTTCCATCAGATTCGGATGATGGAATCCTTCAGAGCACATCATTCAACCATTTAGAGTGCAACTCTTTTGGAAGGACAGTTGGGGTTATAGATCGAGCATCAAAGCGGATCTGGAGAAACCCTTTCGACCCAGTTCCGCATTTGGCGAGGTGATCATTTTGAGTCCTATAGCAGTCAATTTCATTGGTGGAATCATTTGGGGCACATCCAAAGAGCCAGGAGGTACGTAGACCCCTAGGGCACACGATCCGGAGCATCAGAGGCCATATCTATCATCCAATAGTCACCAGTATCATTCTAGAGGCCAGTGCGCTTCTATTGGGATAGTTTACATCTCATTCCAATGGGTATAACCTTCTAGATAGGTTTTTCAGTTTGTAGCGATTACTGTGCTTCTCCGAAACCGCCGAATTTGTCGATCTATCCGTGCATGCATCAGATCTGCCTTCATATTCTAATCATGGGTATTTTATGTTATTTTCTTGTATTCCAGTGATGATCCATGAGATCTAATTGAAGACTATCTTCTCTATTTCCAGTATTTCATTGTATTTACATGCTTGAATCTCATAATACATATTATTGGGCAGTTGATGTTCCTTATTCCCACATGCATCATATATATATTGTTTAAACCATAACATATAACATTCACATGCAACAACCACAAAACATCTCAAGCACATAACTAAAACGCATCCAGAAACCCCCATAGTATCAGATTTGAAGATAAAACGCATCCAGAAACCCCCAGTGTATCAGATCTGTGAGACAAAACACTAGATCCGTAATAAATATCCTGATCAGTGGGATCAGGTATATTTCATGATGATCATCATATCTACAAATGGCATCCCAACAACCCCCCTCATTCACCTTTACAACTACAGGTCAACCAAGTCTCATCACATCCAAGCAACCTGGTGTATGGGATATGGTAAGTCATCGTTGCCATCAGGTATGTTAGTCATTCTTTCATGCAAGGTGTTCTGCTTAATTTTTTGGGCATGTAGATGAGGATATTTGGTTGAAGTTGGATAATGGATCACTGGTTTGGGAAATTGTTTTAGTTGCCTTGTTTCACTTGGGTGGTCAGTAGCAGGCACCATTGACTACATAGCTCCAGGTAAATTGTTGTTTCATCTTTAAAGGCTCGATTGCCAATTTTAGTAAAATCTCGCTCGAAAGTTTAATTGAGCTACTAGCTTTCCAAAAGTCTATGGTCTGTTATTGAAATCCATGATATTTTATTGTCAATTCTAAGAACAGTATGCAAAGTTGTTCTGTACTTCATTTTTTAGAATATGCGAACATGATTTAAGGGGAAAAAACTACCTAATAGAGAGTAGAGGCAGAGCGGCACGCATTATAAATAAAAGAAACTATGTATAAGTCAAAAGTACTTAATAGTATAGGTATTTCTTATTTTTTTGTGAACTTGCCACTGGCCTCTGCTCTAAATTACCATTTAAGGTTGGATGTTGGATTTACAGAGTACCCGTACACTCTGAAAGTGGACGAGAAGAGTAATGTATACAAATTTGGAGTGGTTATGCTTGAGTTGATCATGGGAAAAAATTCAGTGGGTGAAAGCGAATTTGTAGAGGACATGAACATCATATGGTGGGTGAAGAAGATGACCAATTCAAATAGAGAAGAAGTTATGAAGATTATTGATCCCGGGCTTATCAACATCCCAATGGAGGAAGCCCTGCATATATTCTTAATGGCTCTGCTCTGTATACAATAGCAGAGTATCTGAAGACCCACTATGTGCTTTGGTGTTCCTATAGGGGAGGTTATTCCCGAGGCATATCAGAATTTTCCATTTGTTCACCGAAATCATCGAATCATTTCATTCCACTTGTTTTATCATGACTCCAAGCGGCGAATTCCAGGTTTATTCCTCCCTGTCTTCCTTTTTTTTACATAATCGATTACAGTCCTTATTCATTTCTCTGTGTTGCGCAACTGATCTGCGGTCTTCCTCCCATGGATTTTAATGTGTAGTATCTGGCGGTTGTGTCATCTAGGAGAGGAAATTTATTCAGCTTCGCAGGCCCCCAAAGATGGTGTTCACTGGCACACCACAAAAGTGCAAGTCATGTGAAAATACGGTCTATTTGGTTGATCAATTGACGACTGATAATTCAGTTTATCACAAATCCTATTTCCACTGCCATCATTGCAATGGAACCTTAAAGGTGTTGTTTTTGTTTTTTGTTCCGTTATTGTTTGATTTAGTGTGTTGGGTTGGATTTTTCTTTGACTGCTAGGGTTTTTGCAGTTTTTTGAGGGGGTTTGATTTGATCTGTGGGATTGGTGTCAAAGTATGGTTTCCTACAACATTTTGGTTTTAGCTCAATTTTATAAATCCGACTCCACCTTTATCATTGATAAACATAAAATGGTTCAATGACTACCCCTGGAAGCCTTGGTTTATTTTAAATGGCGTATGCATGTATACTCCCCCTCTCAGTTGCTCACACGTCTTTTAGTGTTTCCTCATCACTCGCCAGGAGGGTGATTCCTTACCTCAATGCTTGCTCTGCAATAGGCAGGCCATTGAAATATGTAGTAGCAAAAGCCCATATTTTTCTGGTAATTTACATAGTTTTAGATAATCTTTCTAATCATTTTTTACATATATACATTAAATATATCTTTGGGTGTCATTAATATAGTTTTCGATAAGATTTCTGATCATTTTTTACATATATATACATTAAATATATACAGGATGTTCTCATGGTGAAGATCTAAACTTACCAAGGAGAGGCTTGCTGATGGAAACTTTCCATGTGCAAAGCATTCTAACTAATTGTGCATGCAACTACTAACTAACGGAAGCTCATATATAGCACTAAACTATTAAATATAAAAAGTACATAAACTAGAACTAAATTGAGGATGGCATATGCATGCTTTTGGCATGGGCATGCATGTGCCCTCAATCTATCTCTCCATAAATTCCCCTGCACTTTCATCACTACTGCATGGAATTGCTTAAGGAGGGCGTACAACTATTGTCATCATTAAGGTTGTTGTATAAATTGTTGTACCTTCTTTGTGTGCACCCAAGTCTTCTCTGCTCACTGCTGCCATTAATGGCTCTCCGTTGGACACTTTTTGAGTTACTAAAAATCCAACACTCCCTCTTATCGAGAAAAATGTTCTCTGCCAAACACAATATGATCCCTTTGCATCTTGAACCTCCCCTCTGCTAGGGGCTTGGTCAACCAATTGATCATCAACAAAACAGAAGAAACGTGAATATGATCACTACTTATTTCTATACTATGAACTCTCTTCATAATATTTAAGGTAAAAACCTTTTATACAACGAATACTGCATCAACAACCTGCCAACCTTCTTTGTCCTTCATGCCATCTTCATTGGTCAAAATATTCTCACACCACATCATGAACTATTTGGGAATTTCTGCAACAATTAACTCATCTGTATACAGGTCCAAGACAAGCATATTAGATCTATATTTAACGAATTGAAATCCGCACTAAACTCAGAATAACCCAACATGAGTATTGTTACCCCCCATGCCTAGGGGTAACTAGACGAGATCATGTCTCGTGGCCCACAATGGAGAACATGATCCCGACCATGATGATGATAAACATGTCTACATATGGCAGCCCAACAACCCCCTTCATTCACCTTTACAACTATAGGACAACCAACATCAGTACTGTTACCCCCCCATGCCTAGGGGTAACTAGACGAGATCATGTCTCGTGACCCATAATGGAGAACATGATCCCGACCATGATGATGTGTGATGTTCCATTCCCAAGAGTAGGCCAGCAGGGAGTGACGTAGTAGTCTATGTGTTCTCATAGACTATAGTCATGCACAAACAGGGAACAAAAGGGATAAATAAGAGTGATTTGGTGGCTAAATGATGAATTAAACCAAAAAGCATAGGAAAAGTCACTTAATCCTAAGTCAACGAAGAATTAGAACAAAAAGGTGCTAAAGGGGGACTTAAGTAATTAATTATTCACGTTAATAGGAAAAGCACCTAGCTTAAGTGAGGTCAATGGTGAATTAGATCGAGAAGAGTATAAAGGGAGGAATACGTCCTAATTTGTCATTATGCATTGTTATGATTTGATGTTGAAAGTTCCCAGAGGAGGAAGAGAGCCGACTTCTACTGTTTTGTGGATTTCTAGAGGAAAACACCGCCATTGATAGGTTTCAGTGTTGAGAGACACACCCTATCGCATCGGAGATACCATCCAAGTGTTTCACCATGCTATTCAGGAGTATCCAGTTATCAATGTTGTGCAGCTCAGCTAGTGGGGGCGCAAGTTAGATAGAGGGTTCGTGTAGCTGCACAAGATCAGAGCTTGGATTGCAGTTTCCTTCCGACCCAGTTGAGATCCAACCAAGGTGCATAGATTGAGCCACTTTCCATTAGATTCAGATGGTGGAATCCTTCAGAGCGCATCATTCATCCATTTAGGGAACAACTCTTTTGGAAGGACAGTTGGGGTTGTAGACAGAGGATCAGAGAAGATATGGGGTAACCCTTCTAACCCTGTTCCTCATTTGGCGAGGTGGTTGTTTTGAGTCCTATAGAAGTCGATTATGTTGGTGGAATCATTTGAGGTGCATCCAGAGAGCCAAGAGGTGTGTAGACCCCTAGGGGACACGATTCAAAGCATCAGAGGCCAGATATGTCATCTGGCAGTCACCGGTATCATTCTAGAGGCCAGGGCACTTTGAGAGAGTTTCCAGCTCATTCCGACGGGTATAACCTTCCAGACAAGTTTTCCAGTTTGTAGCAGTTATTGTGCTTCTCTGGAACCGCCGATTTTTCCGATCTACTCGTGCATGCATCAGATCTGCCTTCATCTTATGATCATGGTTATTTTATCTTATTTTCTTGTATTCCAGTTACGATCCAGGACATCTAACTGAAGACTATGTTCTTTATTTCCAGTATTTCATAGTATTTTCATGCTTGAATCTCATAATACATATTATTGGGTGGTTGATGTTCCTTATTCCCACATGCATCATATATATAATGTTTAAACCATAACATATAACATGCACATGAAACAACCACAAAACATCTCAAGAACATAACTAAAACACATCCAGAAACACCCAGAGTATTAGATTTGAAGATAAAATGCATCCAGAAATCCCCAGTATATCAGATCTGTGAGACAAAACACTAGATTTGTAATAAATATTCTGATCAGCAGGATCAGGGATATTTAAGTGGTATCAGAGCTTTATTCCTGCTATCCTGTGACTAAAGACGATGAGTACAGCAGAAGACCCAAATGGTTGAGAGCACGTAGGTGACGAATGTGTCACTTACAATAGGTGCAAGGAAAGAAGGCCTAGGCCTGACTTTCCTCCTTTCCCTCCTAGTTCAAAGGAAGAGGAAGAGGCACACAGAGAACCAGAGAGAAGGGCAGAGCGTAAGGCTAAGCAAGAGGCAGAAAGGAGGCTAGGAGACAGATATGAGAGACCAGAGAGTAGTGGTAAGGCCCCCATGGATACAGAGGTCACCTTTATGTAGGTTATTAGTGATATGTTGGTTAGTCAGTGAACCATGTCTCGGTCCTTGGCTCAGGTGGCTGATAGATTGGCTATGGTGGGCATCCTAGGCACATAAGCCCCACATGCAACACAGGGGAACTCAGGGGCAGGCAATAGACCCCAGTCACCCACTCGCACATACACCTTTGCGAGTAGGATTCCCTGACCTTTGTTTCTCAGTTTCTAGAGGGCACCCCCGGTAGAAGCATAGATGTCGATATCATAGAGACCACCCACTCACACAGAGGACATTGCAGAGTATCGGAGGGAGTATGCAGCATTGGGCCATGACTTCCATCAGGATATGACCTTAGTCAAGTATTGTGGACTCAGACTCAGGAACCGCCCCAGAGAGCCACAGAGGGGAGGGTCGCAGCAGCAGCAGGGGCATAATATTGATTTCATTCGAAAAGTTGGTAAACTCACCATACCTTCTGTTCGTGCTCTTTTCGTCAATGTGTGAGCAAAAAGTGAGCACTTACATGCCTAGTTGGGCTCTTCTAGTCATGACAGCTGTAATGCAAAAGGTTAGAAAGAAAATAGTAGAG
>JZKD02S2189355.1:137421-156761 GCA_000966675.3 Picea glauca | reverse complement strand
TTTTGGCTTCGGATTGTTAGCTTGGTTAGAGTGGCTTTGAGATTTGCTTTGTCAAGATAGATTGTGAGTAGCTATCAGATCCATGGTCTCAGAATCCTTAGAGCAAGAAGTGTCTAGGGAACGAAGGATAGTTGGAAGGGACCTTACGACATCAAGGCCATGGTTGTAATCTCTCTTTCACATTTAATATGATTCTTTCATATAAAGCTTGTTGTGTTTTATTATATGATTCCTTGATCACATACATAGGTTTATATTGAGTTTATGCTATTACTATCACTTTGGTTGGTTGCGTTCTTTTGCAGGATCATCATTGTATGAGTGTTTGAATGGAGATAGGATGGCAATGGTGAGAGGAAGCGATGTTTAAACAGTATGTCACCTATCCCTCTTTAGTTAGTAAATTCAATATTTAAGACTTAAGGAAAGCAGCATGTTCTGGTGTGTTTTGTTCTAGATCTAGGTGGATCTAGGGAGATCAGTTAGTGTCCGCACCTATCGATTTATCCAATAACAAAATTGGCGACTCCACTGGGGATGCAACCCATTTTGGTGGTTTTTCTTATCCATTTTCTCTTGACCTACCCTTTTTCATTCCCAATCAATCTTTGAGTCTTTAGGAGATCCTTACAGACTCCCTGGATCCAGAAGTTCACTCAAAAGTTCTATCCTTTTTCCAAAATTTGTTTGATTACAAACCTTCTCGCACTGTACCTTTCTGTGGCCTATGAGAATCACTGAAGTTCTTACCCTACTGTGTAATCCAGTGCGTCATGTTTTCACCCTACCTGTGTCCATCCTGTGAACTCCACTGATTTTTGCATTGCACCCTATAGCTAGGCTGCAAATCCATTTGAAATTTTTGTTTGGAATTAGGCTTTCCTATCTTTTGATGCCCAGTTTTTCTTTGATCAGTTGGATTGAACTTTTGGAGCCTGTATTGATCTGTTTAAAGTCTGCTTGACATTCTTTGAATTGATTTTATCCATTCTTTGTTTGGTTTTGAAGGATTAGTCTCTTTCTTTGAGTGTCTTTCAATTACAAAGTGTGTGTTTTCTTTAGAATTGTTTAGGGAAAGATCATATTTCTTCTTAATAGTTTGCTTTAAAAGAAATCTTTTAGTTTGGGTTTCTTTGTTTTAAAAAAGTTCATTAATTCTTTTAGTGAAAATTTTGAAACAAAAATATTTAATTTCTTTCTTTATATTATATTGGAGGCATCCTTGCATTTGAAATAGTGAAATTGCATGATTCTTGGCATTTTTTGATCTTAAATTATGAAAAAATTTCCCCCTCATGGCCGGGGGGGGGCATGAATCATGCATTGGTGTATAGTCTTTTTTGCTCGTTTCTTGAGAATATTGATATTGATGAGTTTTAATATTTTGGGACATTGTGCATCTAGGAATGATAAATGTTTTCTCCTTCTCGTAGCATAGCTTTCATCGAAATGAAAATATTGCATATTCATCTCTTTGCATAAATTTTGAGTCGGTCAAAACACCATATTGTCCACACCATTTTCCTTTTGAGTAACAACAGCCTTAAAAATAAAGCGCTTATAAAAATTGATTAGACATTTTTATCTTTTCTGGTAGAAAACCTACATTATATTAGTCGTAGGGATTTGGAATAGTTGTGAAAGATAACTTTCCAAAGATGCAAACAAACATAGTATCTTGTGATAGGGAGAGTTAAATCCACTTATTACATTTTTTCCTGGGAAGCCCTTCTAACACAAGGGTCAATAACAAGGTCGCATTGAGACTGGTAGAGTTACTCACCCTCCTTTGTCGATCTTGGTGTAGAGGTTGTGCGTATTATGGGGGTCGCTTGAGAGGTATACCCACAATGATGAGTGGAATCCTTTCAAGTTGATTTTGGGCTAGATACCCTGCCCTTGTGCATGGATCAGAATGTCGACTGTTTCCCCAGGCATCACTGTAGTGATTGGTAACTTTAGTGGCCTATCTCTTTAGGGTCTTTACACAAGGTGACTGTTGTTAGAATATAGAAGATGGTGTGCTCATTTTACCATTGACAATACCTTCGTCACCCAACCATATGCCGAATCCACCCTCCAAGCACCTTAACCTTGACTGAGAATTCCTTCGGAAGCAAACCCTTGGCTAGATAGCCAAACAAGGTATAGCGCATCTTCCTCCAAGGATAGCGCACCAACACTAGTTGATCAGATAGTCCAAACCCTAGCCAAGAGATATTCAAGCCAATACTGAAAATTTGTTGTTGTTGCAGCTGCACCTGCAGCTCTCCTCCACACGTGCACACCAAAATGGGAACTGCAGTGCGCACCACTTGTTGTCTACAATTCTGAGATGCTGTCAAATGAGAATTGACGCCCTGTATTTATACTGGTTCTGCCAGATTTGCTGGGGCCGACTTCTCCTTCTGGATATGTAGCTATTCAATATATTATTACTATTTCTGGCCGAATTCTTTTCTTGGAGGCTAATAACCTAATATAAATTATCTTCTTAAGACGACAAGGATTATAGGGTTATTAGCCAACTCATTAGGGTTTTCTCTTGCTTTTCGGAGTCTTCTATTCTTGCCAGGTTCACACATGGAGGTAAATACCTCTCGTAGATACCATAATATTAACACTCCCTCCTAGCTAGGGAGGTATTACAGGTAATGGACTTGAGCACAAAAACATACCATTTACCCGGTAGCATCAATATAGTCATCTAGACTATTTCATGACTAGATCATGAGCATCACCATCACCATCAGCTACTTCATCTGTCGAAACCATACTTCATCTGAGTAATTAGACATGATGTTGGACAACTCACTCTCACCATAGAGTGATACAAGATCCACTCTTATAATCTAGAGGAGTAAATGCTCTGAACCAATTTCCGTCTAGAAAATATTTGTTCATCATTCGTCTGGATGGTGATTATATCAAATAAACTATTGATAGTCTTCAAGGTAGTTAAAACAAAAATAGAACACAACTTTGTCTATCCATAGTAGTACATAACTACAATCCAGTGGTTCACTACCACACCAAGTAACACACAAGTACTTGATCAGCAACGTATGGTTACGAACAGTGGAACATATCCACCACAGTAGTCCTCATCTACTGTCATACAGTCTTCATAACAAACATCTGATAGCAACCTACATAGAAACAATGTTATGATATAGACTGAATTATCTGGGCCAATCTTTCACTCACATCTATGAGCTCTGAAAGAATATCTGCCTCACGAATAGTGGAACATATCCACCACAGTGGTCTTTATCTACTGTCTTCATAATAAACATTTGATAGCAACTTGCACAGAAACAATGTTATGGTATAAACTGATTTGTCTGGGCCAATCTTTCACTCACATATGTGAGCTCTGAAAGAATATCTGCCTCAAAGTAGTGGAACATATCCACCACAGTAGTATATATCTACTGGCTGGAGATAAGTAGTCTCCATAACAATCATTTGATGCCATCATACACAGAAAAATATTGTTAAAGATAAACTAAATCATCTGGGCCAATATTTCACTCACGTTTGTGAGATTTGAAAGAATATCTACCCTCATCAGCAATGGGCTATCTGCCCGATTCTTCTCAAACAAGGAAGAAGGATTGTTTCTGATTTTTGAGCATGGACCATTCCTCACCCTGGGCCATTCTTCCTACATTAATCAAAGTGCACCCTAGACATAATGTATAAACCCTAAGGAATGTTTGGACCATTCCCCACCTTGGGCCATTCCTCCTACACTAATCAAAGTGCACCCTAGAGAGAATGTATAAACCCTAAGGAATGATTGTCCTGGACCATTCCCCACCCTGGGCCATTCCTCCTACACTAATAAAAGTGCGCCGAGAGAATTTATAACCCTAAGGAATGAATTTCTGGACCATTTCCTCCCTTAACCACAAGAGGAAAAGAATGTCCTATATCAACCTCCAAAACGAACCATTCCTCATGTTAACCACAATGAGAAATCATTGTCTGGAGAGGCGGGTCAGTCTTCTTGAGTAACCCTCAAGAAGAGAGACTGCCCTAGTACACTCCCCATGTTAACCACAATGGGTAGTCGTTGTCTATGATACATCAGCAATTAGACTACTTCACATGTTAACCACAATGGAAAGTCACTATCCGTCAAAAATCTCAATCCACTTTCCGAACAGGAAAGCATCTGTCCAAGATGGACTATTTTTCAATTTTAAAGATGAATGTCTTCAATAATGTTTTCAGTGCACCATCCTAACTTGGAGAGTCATTTCTTCCTTTTTCAATAAGAAGGAAGTTGTTTCCATGAGCTCTGGCTTGAGTACGCAAACTCTTTCATCTTGGATAGAAGTTTTACCAAAATGTCTTCTTATCTACTCATCTGTGGAGATATGTATTGGAGATTCATTTTCTCCTTTCTGGACTTCATCATGGATAATGTAATTCTTAATTTGAAATGTACTTTAGTCTGGAACACTGTGAAGGCTTCATGTAGATCTGAACAATAGAGTATATCATAGTTGGAAAACTGGAACATATTCATGTGGCACTTCTTCTGTCATCATGAGATCTGATCTACTGAGTAGTAATCTTGATGTTATAGGAAATCTTCACCACGCTTCTGTTGTGCACTGGAGGTTCTCTACCAAGTTATCTTCTTCTATCTGCATACAAGAGTCTCTTTCTGGTATACCTCATGTTGAAGGAAAATCTCCCTGCGGACAGGTAGATCTCCTCTTGAGAGCTAGACTCTTAACTCTTAAGACAGAAGACGCTTAACGTGGACACTGACTTCCTTTCAGATCTATACAAACTAATGCATGAGGAGGAAGAAGAACAAAAGTACCTTTTTACCGACGTTTTTCCCTGCACACTCCGAGTTGAGCTCCGATCTTTTCCTTCCTTGATGAGCCCTGTAGACAAACAATAATACAACCACTTCCTACTCTATTGATATTAGCTCAAAAATAGATCTATCTATCAGAGATAAGTTCATGTACAATTAAACACAAACTAGAAAGAAACAGGCCAAGCATGTCATATTAATGAGAACAATGACAGAAGTAGCTTACAACCATGGATGTGAATGTGACATCTTCGTCAAGTCCCCTTTGTCTAACCCTTGCTCAAAAGATTCATGACCTAAATGACAGCAGCATCACTGATTACTCTCCTCCAGTTCACTGTGTGTTTCCTATGAGATCATAGGTTTCATTCTTGCAATTCTTCCCCCTTTTCCACCATCATAGAGCCTGCTTATATAGGTTAGGAGAGGCTTAACCTCTTGAGGTATCTTTAGGGTAGGTTGAGGAATTCCCTCCTTAGATCAGGGATCTTCTCCTAAGATCATGATTGAACCAGTAATTTGAATACAATTGCCTTCTAAACTTGAAAGATCCTCCCCTTATTCTCCTCAACAGATCAACTACTGCCCTAGATTAGACAGTGTTCCCTCAAATGGGGCATCAGGGTGCTATAATGCTCCCTAGTAGGCTCAAGGGGAGCGCCAGGGATTCAAAGACTTGTAGCACTCCTTCAGAGGGGTGATTTGTTGTTATAACGCTCCTCGGCACCTTATAGGGGAGCGCCAGTGCTCCTAAGGCTGATGTAGGGGAGCGCTCTCCTCTAAAACCCTAGTTTGAGAGATCCTTTCAAGTGGTAAGAGATTTATGACTCTAGTTAACCATCCTTCTTCCTCCAAATCAAGTGTTTGAGGTATTCTAAGTGTCTCCTTGGTGTCGTCATCATGGCAGTATGCTTTGTTTGACATTTGTGACACTTGTGAACAACATGCGACACTTGCGACAATTGTAAAGAACATGTGACACTTACGACAGTTGAGAGGAACATGCGACACTTATCAAATCGAGTAATATTGATGTGTAACAGATTTCCCCCCAAAGTATGAAGTTAGAATATGAGAATTGATAACTGAAATGCTTTGTAGACTTTCAAGCAAGGGTTAGACTCAGAGAACCTGACGGAAGCTGCACACAAACATCCAACAAATATTATGACATGTTTCAAAACCCAAGGCAGGCATACCTATGCTTGGGTGATCAAGACTTGCAAGATATGGCCACCATAAAATACACTGTGGATCCATAATTGTATTGATAAAAAGGTATAGCCACCAAGGATACAATGTGTATCTATACTCTGATGACCTGGACTGATCGTAGCCACGAAGAATACACAGTGGATCTACGAGATGACAAGACATAGCCATGACCAATACAAAGTGGATCTATGTAACAATGTATGTATCATTTGTCCAAGAGAAATTCCTTCGCAACCTGGGCAAAGTACATATCAAAGTGATCACTCAACCCAAGGTATTTTTACCGATCCCAATGTGGTATGAATCTAACCATGTGAATAGATATCTTGATGTCGAACATGGCAGAAACCACTTGATTACCGGTCAATGGTGTAAACCATTAACAAGTGCGAGGGAGATCACCATTAATGTCAATGATTCCCAAGGTACCCTAGTACATTCCAACGAATGTGAATGGATGAGCTAGAGTTGAACATCTATGGAATCATCTAATCAGAGGTCAATGATGTAAACCTACTGTCGAATGTGAGGAGGCCTACCATTGAGGCATGCAGGTCCCAAAGTACTAACTGGTTTCTAAGCCTAAATCCTAGATAATGTGTTGAGTTTGACAGGAATAGGCTCGTCGAAGGAGGGCCTTGATGTATCCCCCATCAATGACATGAAATAGACATAGAGATGTAATTGGTAGATCAAATGAACATGGACTGACATGGGTATTGAGACAAGATATTTGTGACGGCTAACTCTAGAGGTGGATACTTCCCTCGAACACTGAGGCACAACAGCAGAAACATGACATGGACCAAAACTTGATGATGCAGTGGATGTTGTGACTTATGTCAGGTGACCCAAAGGAGTGAAAGAAACTCAAAGGATTGGCTCAGTGCAGAATTTCAGCGGATTATGATGTGTGCAAATGACAAAGTGTCGTGTTCAAGGGCGACTCTAAGAATTACTGGGTAATGTTCTCAAGAGACTGCTTGGCTTGCTTCTTTCAAATTTTCCCCCATCCAGATAGACAAGTACCTCTTTTTGATTTAATGAGCTCAAGGAGGATAACACATGCTCGATATAACTCACCTTCGGTAAGTTCCTCTTCCTTTTTTTAACGAACTGGAAGAAGTAAGGGTTCGGTCCCATATGGGCTTGTCGATGTTTTTTTAGCGAGTCCAAAGACAGAAAACTCGAAGGTTTTTCATGATTATAGAGTCTGGAAAAACACTTAAAAGAGAACTCTCTTAGTTCCTTTTTCGTATAGTTAGTCTCACGAGGCCGAAAAAGAGATAAACTACCACTCGAAAGATGCCCTTTCGAACCTTTTAATGAGCATGAAAGGAAGCAAGATCACTCGACAATCTTTTCATATTTAGAGAGTCTAAAAAGAGTTTAAAGATGACTCCAGGGGGGTTCCTTTTTCGTGTGTCCATGCGGGTCCAAAAAAGAGATAAAAGTCTACCCAGTGTGTTCTCATGTTTTCGAGCTTGAAAATGAACTAAGACTATGCTCATGGATGGGACAAGGTAAACAAACGATCAGAACTGCTTGGAAACCTGTGACATCAAAACTGCAATCCAGAGGTTTAGTGAAGCCATTGTATTGCCAGAGAAACCCATAAATAACTATACCTTATAAAATGGAAATTCATAAATAGTAATACAATGAAAATTTCATTTACCATTTCATTTTGCATAAGGATTTACAGCAGTGGAGATTCTCATTTTGGAGGTGGATCTTGTTTTGCTTGATACCGGAGTTACGGTTGACCGTTTCTCTCGCCGTTTGGACCAGGTAGATCTTCATCTCTCCTTCTTTCAATTACATGGTTTAATATTCATTTTCATATCAGCATTTAATTTGAAAAATGAAGCCCTAAGTCACCCCAAAAAAGATCAAATCGACCTCTATTAAAAATGATGGGAATAAGACATTCTTTTGCAAAAACGTTTTTAGAAAGTGATAGCCAAGATGCCAACGCCTTAACACTTAAGTAGATGGGTCGTTTTTGTCAAAGAAGTCATAAAAAATTCGCACATACACCCACGCAGCCATAACGAACATCATCTTAATTTAAAAAACGTTTTATTGTTGCGTGATGATTATTGAATGGAAAAGAGAGGGAGTGATGATTATAAAAGAGGGCGTGGTATTTTCGAACAATGTGGGTATTAGATTTCATATTTTTAAATTATTTAGGAAATTGTCGAAATTTCCAAAAAAATGAAATAATGAAATTCTTTGTTTCTTTTTGTTTGTAGGTGATTTCAATGACCATGATCGAGTGGAAGAATGAGAGCATGAGATTGATGACTTGGCTGCCTTGCGGAGTCCTCTCACGTGGGCCGCGTTGAGAGATTGTGGCCTACTGAAATTTTTCAAATTGCAAAATATGAAGAAGGAGATTCTATTGCTTGAGAACATAATCAGTTTGTGGGATGTCGCGGAGCAAGGGTTTCGGATCGGAACACATCATCTAACCATCGAGTTGGAAAACGTGTATTTCTTGACTGGCCTTTCGAAAAGAGAGGTTCCCATATATTTTTTCGAATAGAGGGCGCTTCCTAAGCAAGTGGGTGTGTATCTGGCACGTCATTGTGTCCCAGGAGCAAGATTGGTGGGGGGTAGAATTCCTATCAAGGATATCCGAGAGTTACCCCTCCGGTCCATTTTGTTTTCCATCACGAGCATGACGAGAAGCACTAGCGCACATCTGGCATCGAGATCACAGGTATCTTATGGCGTACAGTGTTTGGAGCCAACACTATTTAACTGGAGCACAGGGTTCCTTTAGAATGTGAAGGAACAGGTTTGGCGGTGTAGGATGGGGCAGAAATAGTTCGGATACGGCTCTTTTCTGGTCTCGTTTTTCTTAGAGCGTGTCCCCCAGATGCAGCCTCAGATAGCACTGGCAGTGCGACCAGTGGAAGAACCACGGATGGAGAGGTGGACTAGTCTGTCTCCGAGGCTAGTAGCAGAGTCAGAGTTCTGTTTCACTGGTGACTTCTTCGCTTTGCTGAGATGACAGTATCTCTGGATAGAAGACTTCCCGTATGCTAAGGTGGATTTTTGCGGGAGCATGGATTTGATTCTATCCGCAGGGGAAGATTGGGATGCGTCAGGTAAGAGACTGAGCAACACTTTGTCTAGTTTTTGTTTTTTGAGTTTTTAATGTATATATATATATTTTGGATATGTAGAAGAGTTTTTAAAAGATGTATTGTTTTCAACATGCAGACAAGGGAGCAATGCGCCCGGCTAAGATACCAACACCAGGACGTCGTGGGGGTGCTCCGGTTGCAGCAGATCCGGGGGCACCAGTGATAGGTCTCCAGGAGGTTGAAAGAAACCTTCAAGGCCTCACGATGGGCATTCCTTCTCTACAGAGGGGAGAAGTGCCTTTACATCTGCAGAGGCACACTGTGGGAGTGCCAAAGAATGTCAATTCTCTACTGAGACACGTAGTGCATGCAGTGATATGTTACTCTCAGCACAATGTAGTGCAGGGAGATTAGAGTCTCTCTGGTGATCTTATCTTGTATGACTTGTCAGACGATGTTGTATGGGTGTAAAGACCCAACATTTTTCTTTTCTAAATACTTTTTTGATGTAATCAAAACATTTTCAGTCACGCTATGTATATATATACAGTTCCGAGTTTTTACAGTGCCAAATGATTTGTACATGATGATGCCTTTAATGTGATGTGTTTTAATTTACATGTGATGTACAATTTTGTTTTCCTTTATGAAATCTTATATATGGGCAAGATACCAATCAATGATTTAATTAGCTAACGAATCCGAAAAACTGTTGAGTTCTCTCGGAATATTTTTGTATTCAATGTAATCAAACATTCGTTCGAGACGGCGAACTTGTAGATGGAGATGTAGCAGGATAGGATTACGAATAACGTAGATTCGATTGAGTTTATAGACCATGAGTTGGGAGTCTAATTAAACAATGATACGAGAGATACTTAGGGAGGAGGCTTGGGTCAAGAGTCCGATGACAGCATGATATTCTGCCATGTTATTAGTCGTTGGTCCTAAGCAAATACCTCCTGAACTCACCACCTCGTCAAATTGGTAAATGACCCATGTTGCCGAAGCAATATTCCGGGTGTGTCGACTAGCACCATTCGCAAACCCGACAAAGATAGGAGAGGAAGACGTCATCTGCGCATGAAAACACAAGGCACAGTATGAGTGGCAAAGGTAAAGAATCGAGCACGCGAAAGAAACAGTCACACCAAACTAAAATACAATAATGTACAATGTACACATTCTAGGTGATCTAGGCATAGTACTTTTTAAGGTAAAGCCCATTCCAGGGCTCTCCTAGGGAAATTCCATCATAATCGACTAACTCGTAGGCGCCTCTATGTAGAACACGTTTCACAATGTAAGGACCATGCCACAAAGGTTCTAACTTACCTATCCCTAGTTTGTCATGATCTTGGTCATAGACAAGGACTAAGTCTCCTTCTGCAAAAGTCCGAGGATGGATGGATTTGTCGTATTGATTTTTTATATGTTTCTGATGTGCCTCATTAATGAGAGCGGCATCACGACGTTTTTTGTCCAATTTGGATAGATATAAGAAACGTTCTTCTTCACCAGAAGTATGGGGTAGGAGTTCTACTTTAAGTTTCAGAGATGGAATCTCACACTCGATTGGTAAAACGGCTTTGATGCCATACACCAACTGGAAAGGAGTAAATCCAGTTGCGGTTTTCACGGAAGTACGGTAAGCCCAGAGAGCAGAGAAAAGTTGTAGATGCCAGGATGTCTTGTTTTCCCCTACCATGCGTTGAATCATGGTTTTGAGGACTTTGTTAATGGCCTCAACTTGTCCGTTGGCCTGAGGATAGTATGGGGATGAGTTTTCATGGCGAAAACCCAACTTGGCATGTAACGCTCATCATCTAGTTCTTAAAGTGTGCACCGTGATCGGTGACAATGGCACGGGGTACACCAAAATGAGTTATGATGTGGTTAAAAAGAAACAGAACTGCGGTATGACCATCGTTCATAAAGGTAGGCATAGCCTCAGCGCATTTCGTAAAGTAGTCGACAACGACGATTATATAACCATGCCCCTGGCTGAGGTAGGCTTACATTGCATGAAATCGATGCCCCACTTGGCAAAGGGGTCGATGGCGATAATGGGGTGCAGCGTAGTAGGGTGGGTGCTTGCCTTGTTGTTAAAAACTTGGCAGGGTGGCCACTTTTTGACTGCCTCGATGCAGTCTTTAAAAATCGAGGGCCAAAAATAGCTGGCACGTAGGATTTTTTGGGCTGTGGCCATCCCAGAAAAGTGACCGCCACAGGCGCCAAGGTGACAATCGTTCAGAACGGGTTCATCCTCTGCATGAATCAGACATCGTCAAAGGATAGTGTCAATACCACGGTGATACAAGGTGTCGCCGATGATAAGATAATGGAGAGAATGGTGGTGAATACGTTGATGCTCTTCACGGGAAGTGTTAGGCTGAAAGCGTTGGGTTTGGAGGTAAAGGAGGATGTATCCATACCAAGGATCAGAGGTGTTGATGAGGAAGAGAGTTTCATCAGGGAGAGAATCTCTAGGTTCGATATCTTCATCATCATGGGGGAGATCGCAGATAAGCTCCGCAAACACCGGGGACTTTTTGGCTTTGGGCTTCGTAAATTCAAGATCGAATTCCTGAAGGTTGATGATCCATTTTGAGTATTTTCCCCCAAGACTTGACGTGTCAAGACGTGGTACATGGGGTTTGAGTTCGCAATCACAGTGGTGGTGCATAGTAGGATGTAATGGCGAAACCTCTGGACAGCGATGACGGCTACTAGAGCCAGTTTCTCTACATGTGAATATCGGAGTTCGAGTCCAAATAGACTCTTGTTCAGGTAATAGATCACATGTTCCTCACCGTTGGGGTCCTCCTGGACTAACACCATTGCAATAGTGGAAGTGGAGGCAGCTAAGTAAAGGATGTAGTCCTTTGTATACTCCATAGGATGTAACAAAGGTGCGTGGGTCAGAGCATGCTTGAGAGCATCAAATGACCGTTGAGCGATGTCGTCCGAAATGAAAGAGGTGTTTTTCTGCAGCAACCGCATGAATCCTTTAGTTATATCAGCGTAGTTACAAATGAAACGGCGAAGGAAGTTTGCTTTTCCTTGCAAACTTTGGAGTTGGGTTAAATTAGTAGGTGGGGGTAAGGCCAAAATAGCCTTAATATTTAAGGGATCCACCCTAATCTCGTCTTTAGAGACAATAAAACCGAGGAGTTGACCGGATTCAACAGCAAAAATGCACTTATGTGGGTTCAAGCGGATATGGTAGAACCGACATCGAAGAAAAATAGCCCGTAAGTGATCAATGTGATCGGATCGATTGGATGAGTGGGCAGGTAATTCGTCGAGGTAAGGTTCTACGATATGCTTGATATCGTGGAAAGCATACGACATGGGCCACTAGAAAGTAGCACCGGCATTTTTGAGACCAAAAGGTAGCTTTCGATAGGCGAAAGTTCCCCATGGGCAGATAAAGGTTTTCTTGTATTGATTAGTAGGTAAGATTTCAATCTGGTTGTACCCAGAGAAGCCATCTATGAAAGAGAAGATTATGCTCCTAGCGCAATTATCAATAATCTGTTCGATGAAGGGCGTAAGGTAGTTGTCTTTTGTACAAGCCTTATTGAGATCCCGATAGTCAACACAAACATAGATGGTTCCCTGTTTTTTGGAAACCGGGACAAGGTTGGAGACCCATTCTATCAAAGGGACAGGATAGATAAAGCTAGATTTTAGAAGTTTCTCAACTTCTACCTTTATAGCTACGATTCTCTTGGGATGAATCGGGCGGAGTTTCTTTCGAACAGGTTTCACGCCAGGGTAAGTCTCGATTTTGTGCACGACGATCGAAGGGTCGATCCATGGCATTTCCTCGTAGCTCCAAGCGAAGACATCATGGAATTCTTTAAACAGAGCAGTATAAGATACCACTTCTTCGGGTGTGCAATTAGCACCAAGGTTAATGTTTTCCATGACACCTTCTTTGATCAAAATATCGATAACGATCATAGTGGAGATGTTACCCATATTCCCCTCAGAAAGAGTATCTTGTGTGAGGATGGGAGATTGCAGAGAATCGGTAACATTAGGAGGGAAGACAGAGTGTATGTCTTTGTGGATTTCTTCCAAAGGCGGAAGAAAAGAGGATCGATGATGGTTATCATCCCAAGGTACATCGTCAATACTAAGCATCTCCATTATAGATTCGTCGGATGGGAAAATTTGGGAAATGTAATCGATTGCAGACGATAGGGAATCCAACCATGACGGCATCGAGTAGGCATCGGGTGCCAATAAATGGGGGTTTTCTGGAGAGGGAGAGGCAGATTGAATAGCTACGTATGTGGCCTCGGTTGGGCTAAGTGGCATAGTGTCACCTAGCACATCGAATTCCATAGGACTAGGTACAATCCAAGGATTAGATGATTCCAAAGATTGATAAGGCATAGTTGAGATCATATTGACTGTGGCAATATGATGCGTGGTGGGTGGAAGTGGTGTAGGGAAGGTACCCATGAGGCTAGAATATTTCAATAATCCAACACAAATGCTTTCATACGTAACTGGGTGGTCTCCCAAAAAAGGAATTTTATTGGTGACAGGGACGCAAGCGTCTGGTGTATAGAAATCGAGTTGATCGATAGTGACAATTTTGCCTTGATGGGGGAATTGTACACATTGAAACACAGACGAGGCGACGACAGTCATAGCATAGAACCAACTTCTTCCCAGTAGTAGATTGTAATTGAGGGGGGCATCGACCACCTCGACATCAACAGTAACAATTTTGCCGCCCAACTGAACGGCTAAGGATTGTAACAGTCCGTGAGGATGAAAACCTCACCCATCGAAAGCACATAACATCGTAGGGGATTTGTTAAGGGCAGGTGATTTTAAGCCTTTCCAACAAGCTAGAGACATGACACAAGTAGAGGCTCCCTCATCCAAGATAGTTCGGTGGATTTGTTGATTGTGAACAACAACATCGATCTGAAAGGCTAGTTGGTGAGAGAGTCGGGGTTGATGATCATCCAAATTAAACGTGAGGTTATTTGATGACTCAGGATCAAAAGTGTTGATGGCAGCTAAGAGCGTTCTACGTTGGCTGGGACAGTGTTGTAGAACTTCTAAAGCAGACATAGCACATGGTGCTTGAGCCAAATCTTCAACAATGTTGTAGTTTTAGGCAGCCCGTGAACTAGGATTGAAGGTAGACTTCCAGATAGTTCTCTTAGGGGGGAATAAAATGGAGTCAAACGAAGGTTTCTCAATCTGAAGTGGCCCAGATGGAGGGCTAACAGACGGAGGACTAACGGAAGATGGTAATGGGTCCGGCGAGGAACCATTAGCGGGTTTCGCCTTATCAGGTTTAATCAGTGTGTCATAAGTCGCAGTGTGAGTGGTCAGATTAATCCCGTTAAACATGTAAATGTGGGCACTTGTCGAGGCCTCATCATGGGATTGGTTGGAATTGCCCCCCGGGGTGGAGGTTTGAGCAACCAAAGATTGTTGTTGTGGAAAAGGTTGGGTAAGCACAACGGGTTGTGAATTTCCCTTAAATATCTTGGCCACTTCATCGTGATGTGGATAGTCTCGGGTGTAGTGATCATCACCACAAATGAGACATGGTAATTTCGGTTTCCGTTGTGGTTGTTTCCCGGCAGCAGGGGTTTGCAGTTGATTTTTTGGTTGTTCGTTGTTGTTGTTTTTATTTGGTTTATTTCTTGCTTTCTTCTTTCCCCCAGATTGTTGTGAAGGGGTCGATTAAACCTCATTCACCTCAGAGACCTGAGATTGAGGGGGGGTCGAAGAGGGTGCAGTTAGACTGGGAGCAGTCATCGAAGCGGGCCGCTGGGTTGTTCCAGTTGACTAGGAAGTAGATTGGGTTTTGACGGAGCCAATGACTCCATCCATGTGCGAGGTAGACGATGGTTTGGATGGATCATTAGTGGCACAGGTAGCATTTGGTATCAACTCGTACAGAGTACCAGATTGTGAATAAACCAAATCTAAGTACTGAGCTCGAGCAATAGCCTCTTCCTCGGTGACTACACCACCCATGGAAACATCACGAGCGATCTGGGGTAATAATGATTTAGTGAACCATTCCGCTAATAATTGGTCAAGAATGACCACTTTGATTAGCCTTTGTCGTCGTCTCCATTCATGAATATGATCGGAGATATGTACGGAAGTTGTCTGACGAAGGGAGATCAATAGTTCGATACCCATCTTGTATCGAATGGGTAGTTGGAAGTGTGTAAGGAAGGACATGGTGAGAGAGTTGAAATCGTGAAAAGAAGCATGTGGTAGTTCAATATACCATTTTGCTACGAAACTCGTAAGCATTCGTTGAAAAAGACGCAAACGTATAGAATCGACCATGAGGGAGTTGGATGAACACCACAAATGGAAAGTCATCACGTGGTTGTTTGGGTCTTCTCTGGACTTTCCTTTGAACTTTGGGATATCATAAGGAAGTTTAGCTGGAATAGCTTGCCAAACCGGAGAAGGAAAGATAGGAGCATTTGTTAACCGAGACAAGGCTGGAAGGTCCAGAGTTGCTAGGAAAGGTAGTTGTCGGTTAACCTGTGGGTAATACTGGTGTGGCATAGGGACACCAGTAGGACCATACATTGGGTTATGTAGACAATTGTAACCAGTGGGCCCTCTTGTGTAAGGTTGGTGTTGACCAGGGTACACAGGATTTGAGGTGTTTTGAGAAACATGTGTGAGCGGAGGATAACCGGATGGGTTTTGAGGATTATAAGCTGGATTTGGCATTTGTCCATAAGGAGGTTGTTGTGGAGCTTGAGGATTGTGTCCCCCTGAGAACTGTGGATTTACTGGAAAAGGAATGTTCCACGGATTAGGTGTGGTAGACACATTTTGTCCATACGGTTGATGGTAGGCTCCGGATTGAGGTTGCCCCCCAGCATGAGGGTACCTCCAAATGGAAATTGTCCTTCGGTGGGAGGATGTCCCCCAGATTGAGGTAGAGTTCCCAGAATTTGAGAACCAAACGTAAATGACTGATCGGTACTTCTAAATGGATTAAAACCACCAAGACCGGTCCCTCCGGGTTGTTGGATAGGTATGGAACTTCCCGGCATAACTTGGGTAGTAGTGGCAGTGGAAGAATTCAGTGCTCTGTACCCAAAAGGGAGTGATGATGAAGGTCTAGGTGTTACAGGTGTGCCAATTGCAGCTTGGCTAACCACCACATTACCGGCAGGAATAGTCGGAATGTGAGGGACCATAGTAGAATGGGTCATCTGGAGAGAAAAAGTAGACCTTGGGGCAACGGATGATGTGTTCGGACCAACGGATGGTGTGGCTGAAAAAATGGTAGTACCGGTAAAATGGTTTAAGGGTACGATGTGGGTGATAGGCGCGTCAGCACCTATTCCTGCTCCATAAAGATCCCACACCATGCACGGTGGACTTCGAATAATGTATGCGGTCCAAAAGGGGTCATCGACTAAAGGGTTTGAATGAGACCCAGTCAGAATGTCATAAGGATTGACGACGACAAATTCACCAGCTGAATTCAGTTGGAGAACACATCATTCATATCCCTCTGGAATGCGGAAATCTTTCGAAGACTCTGAAACAATTCAAAAATTATCTAAAGGAGTGGGAACTTCTTCTTGGGAGGTTGTAGTGTCTTGAACCTTGCTTTGTTGAGGAGATTCCTCCATGGAATGAGGGAGCAAAGGGGTGTTCCCTTCCATATTTTCTAGAGGTAGTCCCTGTAGCCTCCGCGAACGGCGTGGAGGGTCAATGTTGGCAAAAAAGAGTTGGTGAAAAACATCTATGGCCAACTACTGAAAAGAAACACCATACGCTAATAGAATCGAAGAATCACAACCAAGCAAACAGGACCTTCTCTCGATGATCGTACCAGTTGGTGATGAAATCCAACATCGCGTGATCAAGTCAAGAAGGGGCGGGGATATGGTGGACCAGTTACAATGGTGACCTACTTAATGGACTTACGCCTTGGTGCAATATTCCACGCAATAATTGTGGATTTACCCTCCAAGGAGCCTGAGTGAGTTTGACCAATGTCTGCTCCAAGTACAGTGAGACTTCCCTTCACTATCACCTTGTGTAAGACCCTAAAGATTATGGCCACTGAGGTTACCAATTCGCAGTCAGCCCCTAGGCGGGTACAGTTAACAATCTAGTCTGAACGTACGGGCAGGGTATCTAGCCCGAAATCAACTTAAAAGGCTTCCACTCAACCTTATGGGTATACCTTTAAGAGATCCCCATAATACGATCTGACCACTACAATCAGTCAAACCACAGAGGGATAATCTTTGTAGCTCTCCCGAATGCGACCTCGTGCGTAACCCCTATGTGAGAGGGGGATCCCAGGCAGACTTATACGACAATTGGATTTGACTCTCCCTAACTCAGGATGCTAATGTTCGTTTTGGAAACTTTGGAGAGTTATGCTCACATCCTAATCCAAAGTACTAGTCCTAGTCTACTGTTGGTGGAGGATCCTAGAAAAGAAAATGTTCTAGATAGTTTTTAATTAGTATTCATTTTTATAGTTGTTCTTTACTCAAAAGGGGTGTATGGAAGTGAAATGGATGGAATGATGACACAATCCCCAAAAATGCATCAAATATGATAAGCATTAATTTCTTTTCGATGAATATCTATCTAAGGGAGAGAGAGAAAGTTCTTTTCACTAACAATCACTAATAAGGAATATCCTCAAACAAATTTTCTTCAAATCAAATCCCATGTGGTGCTAAAACTTTTTGGAAATACCTTCTAATATGAAAAATCAATCATGAAGATGTTTCTTTATTGTTTGTGTGTGAATAATGATTAATTCGAAACAACACTTTTCCTGCCAATTATCCTTTTGGATCAAGGAAACTCAGATAAACACAAGTAGGTTTCGTACAAACAATACACCCTCTTGTTGCGATCAAAAACAAGAAGCAAAAGAAAAAGAAAAACAAAGAAAAATCAAGAACTTCACACCAAAAGAAATGTAGAAGAACAATAAACTCAACTAAAACCAAATGAAGAGATCTGTAGACTTCTGATGTCCTTCATTAGAGTTTCTCGCTCAGTCAAAAAGGAGAGAAAGACAGTGCACTGGTTTCAAACTCCAAACAGAAGAAAAACTCAACAGTAATGAAGAAGGCTACAAAATCTAGATAGCAAGGTATCTGTTCCTCAGAAAGAAGGATGTCAAAGTTGAATGGGAAGAAGCATTGACTCACAGAGAGGCTCAACAAGAAAAACACAGAGATTAGACCCTGAAAAACAAAAGAGCAATTCTGGAAAGGTTTTTGGCCAAACGAGGGCTGGTGCTCTGTTGTAAAGGGAAAGGAGCATTATAGCACTTTGTGTAAGGAATTCAAGGAGCACTGGCGCTCTGTTAACACACCCACAGGGGCGCCAGGTTCAAAAAGCTCCTAAAAATGTCAAAAAATCCAAAAATTGCAGCCTAGTCTCAGCAATCAAGCTGAGTGTGATGGGGTAGGGAGTCAATCAGCTCATGAAATCAATCAAAAAGGGGTGAAACAGGTCTGAAAACAATCAAGGGGTAAGACAAGGTCTATGAGGAGAAATTAAAACAAAAAAGTTTCGATTCGAGGACTCCCCAGTGGAGTCGTCAGTTTCTGTTGAAGGAAAATCTCCCTACGGACAGGTAGATCTCCTCTTGAGAGCTAGACTCTTAACTCTTAAGATAGAAGACGCTTAACATGGACACTAACTTCCTTTCAGATCTATACAAACTAATGCATGAGGAGGAAGGAGAACAGAAGTACCTTTTTACCGACGTTTGTCCCTGCACGCTCCGAGTTGAGCTACGATCTTTCGCTTCCTCGATGAGCCCTGTAGAAAAACAATAGTACAACCACTTCCTACTCTATTGATATTAGCTTGAAAATATATCTATCTATCAAAGATAAGTTCATGTACAATTAAACACAAACTAGAAAGAAACAAGCCAAGTGTGTCATATTAATGAGAACAATGATAGAAGTAGCTTACAACCATGGATGTGAATGCGACAGCTTCGTCAAGTCCCCTTTGTCTAACTCTTTCTCAAAATATCCATGACCTGGATGACAGCAGCATCATTGATTACTCTCCTCCAGTTCACTATGTGTTTCCTATGAGATCATAGGTTTCATGCTTGCAATTCTTCCCCCTTTTCCACCATCATAGAGCCTACTTATATAGGTTAG
>JZKD02S2189355.1:39768-55622 GCA_000966675.3 Picea glauca | reverse complement strand
TGAGTGGATCCCTTCCTTAAAAGGATATATTGTATGGTGTTTCCCAAGCCTAAGGGTTTTATAATAATAAAGGAGATTTTCTATGTTGATTCTTGAATCTATTGTTTGTGGTATTTTATTCAAATCTCTGGTACTTAACAATATACTAGGTTAGGTCGACCCATGAATTTCTAGGATTTATTTGGTAGAATGTTTACACGTGATTTCAGATTGAACATCACATCCTAGATGTCGTATCGTTTTATCATATCATTGAGAAAAACAACTTTGCTAATCTCTTCCTTTAAACCCAACAAATAGGCCATTCATAATCTTTGATGGATGGCTCCAAGTTTTGTGCCAACAAATACCTAAACTTCGCAATGGACTTATCATATTACAATATTCTAATGAATTTCTTTAACCAACCTTTCACAACATCCTCTATGGGGCACAAAGGTGCAGTTTGAGACCCACTTTATGGTCTTCTATTAGGATTCTGCAATACCTATGAAGTTTTTCCACCCATCTCTCTTATGCAGAGTGTTTTGCACCTAGGGAAAATTTTGAGGATGAAAATTTATCTTAAAGTGTAGAAACTTTGGCGAATCTTATTAGTCCTTAATATGCAAAATGAAAAACGTTTGGCAATATTTTTGTAAAATAATTCAAATTTCTATGGATTTTATATAGTTTCTATAAAATTTTGATGATTGTTAATGTTAAATAATTGTATCCTATAGAATTTGGGTGAATTGTTTTTAGAAAAAAATGAAATTGACAAATTGTTTTTTGGGAAAAGCATGGAAAATTATCTCATGGGCTAAATTTAGCCTCTAAGATTTTCTCTTCTTGCATTACCTCAATTGCATCCTTCTAGTATTCCTTCTCTTGTATGACATCAAATGTGGGAGCATGTATTGAGGTGATATAAAAATACCACATGAGTTATGATATCACATGATCCTTAAATATCAACGAACTCTGATACTAATTTAGCTCAACGAATCGTTAGATGCCAATTCGTTTATGTGTAGATACTAAACATTTGACCAGATTCGGGAAAATAAATGAATATCGCTTGAGCATGTGAATGTCTTATTTGTACATATACCCATAAATTAATGAATAACTTGAACTTTAAATAACATAATACAAAAAAAAATAAAAGAACTCAAATACACACGTAATTAACATAAAACATTGCATCTTTGAAGTCCCTTTAATTAGCATGATTGTTCTTCATCATCTCAAAATTCCAAATTACATTACAAAATGAGGCTTACAAAACACAATTTTGATGATGCTTTGAAAATACGCTACTCAAATGCAGAAACAAAGTGCATTGTTGAGTTCCTAGTGAAAAATTGTGCAATTTTGATATAAAATACTCATAATTTTGTCAAGGTGACCCTCGACACGTTTTACGGTGTAGCCGCATACCTTTCGTACTCTTGACATCACTTATGAAACTAAAATCTACATAAAATGGTGTTTTACAACCTTGGGGTGCATGCCATTAAATAGGCACCCCCTCGAAAGAAATTCCTGAAATATTGGCATTCATTAAATACTAGCATACCCCCTAAGCGAGGGAAAGAAAACATCGAGTTGTCGTGGTGATTACAATGTGGAAAGAGAAGAGGTGTTTTCTTTTGGATGAAAGATGAGTAATCAATAGAGGATCCATTCAACAACTACATTTGTTTCTTATTTATTAGTACACAAATGGTAGTTGTGTATAGTGCCCCCAAAAATAGGATTCCAACAAGTTGATCATAAATGGACATATGGTGAGAGGAATATTAGATTAAGAGGGAATTGGGTTGATTATTACCTATTGGGACATTTTCGTGGGTATTTGGTACAACTTAAGCAAAGTGTGAATAAAATTGGGTGACATGGGATCAATAGGTTAGAGTGCACAAAAACCAAAGAAGAAGTTGCTCGCTCACACATATGCTATAATTGATGGTCATTTCAATTAGCCCATCTCGAATGATAAAGTAACCTATCCACAATATTTTAACACATTCATGTTACTTGTAAACATTCAATGACAATGTGTTGATACCTTGAGTATGGATTGACATTAAATTCCCCTCTATATGAAATTCTGCTATTAGCCATGTGATTGTTAGATGATTCACCTTCAATTAAATATAGTTTAATACCCTTAAGTCTTTCATGGGAAATATAATCCAAGAAACTTCAACTAATCCTAATTCCAAAAAGAAACAAACCTATATCATTTTAAAGAATCAACTTTTAGTATGTGGAATATTGATAAGATGGTTTGTAGGGAAAATATGAAACTTTCTCTACCGACATCAACATATCCCTAATCATGTTATCAAAAATTATTGTCATTTAAGAAATATACAATTTATATTAGTTTGTAGGTTCCTTTTGTTAAGACATGTTCTCATGGTTCAATCTCATTCTATTTTAGCAAGGTTGTGTTTGTAGAATATACATGTACCAAAGAGATATTTCCATGTAGTTTAGATTGTTGAAGAGCATTCACATACTTAAGACAAATTGATTGAAAATGGTTTTCAAATTTTGGGGTTACTTTAAATATCACCCACATTTAACATATGATGTTTAATGTAGTAAATATTAAAAAACCACATCAAAGAAAAAAATCAAAACATGGGGAAAGTCTCTAAGTTTAGTGTTATTATTTTAGTTAATCCTATGTTGATTGCATTGAGGAACATTTAGCGTTCTAGATCCACGTGAGAAGCCAATATGCTTAAAAATAAACATGTAATGAAAAATAAAAGAAGATGAGATCCAACTTAACCTAGACATAGCTTAAGGGCCAAGTAGTTTGATGTAGTTCTATTTTTTATAGTATCAATCGGTAGATCCAGGATTAAGATTGTTCATTGTTAGTGTATTCTAGTTAAGGTGTTGATCAACACTTTTTTTTTGGGTGTGCATTTGCTGACGTTGATAATTTCAACACACCGTTTTTATTTTTGTTTTTTTATAGTATCAATTGGTAGATCCAGGATTAAGATTGTTCATTGTTAGTGAATTCTCATTAGGGTGTTGATTTACACTTTCTTTTATTGGTGTGTATTTGCTCACGTCAATAATTTCAGTGGTGGATTTGGTGGTGGTGGAAGGTTTGGCGGTGGTGGTGGGCTAGTAGGAGGATTTGGTGGTGGAATTGGCAAGGGTAAAGGAATTGGAAAAGGAGGTGTGATTAGAAAAGGTGGAGGAATCAATGGAGTTATTGGAAAAGGAGGTGGATTTGGAGGCATGATTGGAAAAGGTTGAGGAATCAATGGAGGTATTGGAAAAGGTGGAGGAATTAGTGGAGTGTTGTAAAATGAGGTGGATTTAGAGGCAGGATTGGAAAAGGTGGTGGAGTTTAAGAGGGTAGCAAAGGTGGAAGGGGAAGAATTGGGAAAGGTGGTGGATTTGGAGGAGGTCACAATAGAGGGATTTGTGGAGGAATTGGAAAGGATGGAGGATTTATAGGGGGCCACGATGGAGGGCTTATATATGTCATGAAGGAGGAGTCGGGCCCTACAGAACTCTATGGGAGAGAAATTCCTCAATTGTGACACCCTGGCGATGGAGGGCATGATAGGGGAAGAACACGAGGAGTAGTTGAAGGAGGATTTCTGTGTTCGACGAGGATGAATACCATTTTATCTACACCAAGGAGTTGAAGAACGTCTTGAGACCAAACATAATTCACACTTAAATCCTCACAAGGGCAGCAGTAGCAACAAATGTCTTGAATACATCGATATTTCGCCACCTGTGAGGTTTGATCTTGGGACCCCCTCCACCACACTGAAGTGTCTGAGTATGGGAGATTTTTTCTTTCTATGCAAGAGGTTTTGAGTTCAGGTTCTGTGGTTATATATTGATATCCCAACTCTTGTGAGGTTCAATATTGAGACTTCTCAATGTTGAAGCTTCTTCCTTTTTGTGCAAGATTTTTAGAGTTCAACTTCTTTTTTTTTTCCATCAATGGAGGCGGGGGAATTTTTGAGAGGACGATTCCTTTATATGTTTTTGTCATCTATTTGTTCCCTATTAAAATGTGCCACATATAACAATATTTTTTTTATTGACCTACCACCTATTGCATTGTTTTTATTTTTAACTTTGTTTGTTGGCTTGTGGGTGATGAGTTGTAGGGCCTAAGTATCCTAGCTCCAGTTTGACTTGATAATGCTTCTAATGCTACTGTTATTCCCACTCTTCCTTTTTCTCATGACATTGCCTGCTAAGAGCATCACTCTAGATAGCGATATTGTACATGTTTCAATATGTCTATCGAAAATGGATGAAAGAGGGGCGGGATGAAATCTATTACATCATTTATGAGAGAAAGAAGTAGATGGATAATTTTCCATTCATGGAGAGACTGAAAAGGATGTGATAGTAATCTTTATATACATGTTGGGAGTCTCCATTCTTCTTGAGGCATGGTTAAGTTATATGAGGAAGGTCCTTTCAATGTAAATTCCTTTTAAACTTGTTTTGATATTATCTTAACTACAATAATATTGATTCATATACCTTATGAGAATAAAGAAAGGTAGGGTCATTAATATACTACCTATGACCAAATGTGAGAATCTAGGCAAGTTAGAACATACCTAATCATCATTTATCTTTGACCCATCATTGTACCACCTCACCATGCCATTTGTAGCCATGTATCATTAGTATTCACAAGGCATTACACTACCTAGAGTGTTTCACCATGAAAGAAGTAGATCGGGGCTTCATCATTGAGCCATGTCAACAAAGATTGTTTTTTGGGAATAATCTTTTCAACTCTTTTCAATGCATATACTCTGATTTTATTTTTATTGTTTTTTAAGATTAAGAGAAGTTAGGTAACTACAAAGGGAAGACAACGTCCATGGAATATATGGAATTTAAAAAGGGCACAAAAAATTCCCACTATAGTTTAAAAAAAATGAAATATTTTGTAACATATACACTTTTCATTAAGCACCCAAAATGAACAATAGTATCCATGGAGTGAGTTATGCTTAGGATTATTGTGATGATTTGAACAATAAGTAAATTTCCCTTGGCTACAACAATCCTTCGACCTTCTACAACTTGGTTATGACGCTAGATATTGATGCCCACCATTGAATGTATTGTAAACCCTAGAAAGGAAGCTTAGAAATCAGTTTATATGGCCAAGGAAACCAACTTTTCATTTTTTTGTGAGAGTAGAACCAAATACAACCATAGAAAGAGAGCCATAAACCATGTTTTGATTTCCATATTGGTGAAAGCCAACCATGATAGCCTTGTGATTGAATCCTTCAATGGACTCAAAAAAACTATATCCAATTCAAGAATAGAAAAAGTAACATTGCAGCTTAATAAAAGTTAGGGAGAAGCATAAAAAATATGACCAAGCAAAATATAGTAAGTTTCTCACCATCCATTCTCATTTTAACTTACATCTATTAAGAGAATGGCCAATTAGTAAAGATATGTATATCTTCAATGAGCCAAGCCAAATCATATACAATGTAATCCTCCATAGTAACAATAATGACTTGCTTGATCACTGGTACGGTCACCGGTCTGATTCACTATTTTTCCCTCCACTTGGGATTTCATATGAGGCACCACCTCTTTTATAACATGCATTAAACCTGTAAAGTTGAATAGATCTCAAAATTTAAATTTCCCCTTTTTCTTTTAAATAATTTTGACCTACTAGTGTTTGTTTTAGGCAAGAAGGTGTGTGCATGTACTGTATACATTGGTCTCGAAAGTGAACTGGAGGAGAGCCAAGGGCAGCTCGATGCTCCATAGGAATTGATCCCACAACCTCGGATTTGCGAGGTCATCTACAACACAAAACACTAGACATCATTAATTCATTGAGGAAAAGTGCAGGTTTTTTGCAGAGCATTTGTGTTTTCTTAAACTAATACCATGATTAAAAATAACGTCAGAGATTTGTGTTAGGTGTTACACGTCAAAATTACTCAACTGGATAAGTGTCGCATGTTCCTCTCAATTGTCGTAAGTGTTGCATCTTCCGTACAACTTTCGCAACTGTCGCAAGTTGTTCACAAGTGTCGCAAACGATGTTCAAGCATACTGCCATGCCGACGACACTAAGGAGGAACTTAAAACATCTCATATACTTGATATGGAGAAGAGGAATTGATTAACTGGAGTCAAATAACTTATGACACCTGAGAAGAGCTTTTAATCAAAGGTTCTGGGGGTGAGCGCTCCCCTATATCAGTCTAGGGAGCGATGGTGCTCCCCTATAAGGCTTCAAGGAGCATTATAACGCTCCCCTGCCCCCTCTGAAGGAGCGCTATCCACCTTTGGAGCATCAGTGCTTCCCTCAAGCTTCCTAGGGAGCGCTACAGTGCTCTGATGCCCCTTTTGAAGGAGCGCTGCCTAATCTGAGGCAGTAGTTGGCCCGTTGAGGAGAATGAGAGGAGGATATTTCAAGATTAGAAGGCAGTTGAATTCGAATTCTTGGTTTCATCAGGAGATCCCTGATCTAAGGAGGAGGTTCCTCAACTTGTTCTAAAGATAACTCAAGAGGTTAAGCTCCTCTTAACCTATATAAGCAAGCTCTATGATGGTGAAAAGGGGAAAAATTGCTAGTATGAAACCTATGATCTTATAGGAAACACACAGTCAGTCAAAGGAGAGTGATCAGTGAAGTTGTTGTTACCCAGGTTGTGGATCTTTCGAGCAAGGGTTAGACGAAGGGGACTTGACAAAGCTGTCGCATTCGCATCTATGATTGTAAGTACTATTGTCATTATTCTCATTAATATGACACGCTTGGCCTGTTTCTTTCTAGTTTGTGTCTGATGTTACATGAACTTATCATTGATAGATAGATCTGTTTTCAAGCTAATATCAATAGAATAGGAAGTGGTCGTATCTTGTTTGTCTAGAGAAATCAGCGAGGAGAAAAGAATCAGAGCGCAACTCGGAGCGTGCATGGACAAACGTCGATAAAGAGGTACTTCTGTTATCCTTCCTTCTCATGTGTTAGTTTAGATAGATTTGAAAGGAAATGAGTGTCCACGTTAAGCATTTTCTGTCTTAGAGTTAAGGTCAAGCTCTTAGAGGCAATCTACCTGTCCACAGGGAGATTTTCCTACAACAGAAACTGGCGACTCCACTGGGGAGATAGCCTCAAATCAAAATTTCTTGTTTTGATTTCTCCTCGTTGACCTTGTTCTACACCTTGATTGTTTCAGACCTGGTTCACTCCTCTTTTGATTGGTTTCATGAGCTGATTGGCTCCCTAACCCATCATACCCAACCTAATTATCGAGATTAAATTGCAATTTTTGGAATTTTTGACATTTTTGGGAGTTTTTGAACCTGGTGCCCCTGTCCTTGTGTTAACAGAGTGCCAGTGCTCCCTCATAGCCTTATACAGAGCGCTATAATGCTCCTTGCCTTTGGCAACAGAGCGCCAACCCTCCTTTGGCCAATAAACCTTCCAGAATTGCTTTTTCTGGGTTTTGCCTCTGTGTCTCTCCTGCTGGGTAACCTTGTGAGTCAATGCTTCTTCCCTTCCAGCCTTGACATCTGTCTTTTTGAAGAATGAACATCTTACTATTTGGATTTTGTAGCCTTCTTCACTATTGTTATTGAGTTTTTCTGTTGTTTGGAGTCCGAAACCCATGCATTGTCTTTCTCTCTGTTTAATTGAGTAAAAACCCTGGTGAAGGTCATAAAAGGCCTACATATCTCTTCATCTTGATTTTAGTCAAGATCATTGTTCTTCAACTTTTTGGTGTGAAGTTTGTTTTCTCTTTGATTGTTTCTTTTCTTTCACTTTTCATTTTGATTGCAACGAGAGGGTGTATTGTTTGTATGATTTTTGCTTGTGTTGGTCTAATTTTCACTCATCCAAGAAGATAATTAGAGAGACAAGCATTGTGTTGAATTGATCATTATTCATACGCAAACAATAAAAAGCATCTTCATGATTGATTGTGCATGTTAGAAGTTATCTCAAGAGTTTTAGCATCACATCAGGATTTGATTGAAGAAAATTTGTTTGAGGACATTCCTTATTAGTGCTTGTTAGTGACAAGAACTCTCTCTCTCTCCCTTAGATAAATGTTCATCGAAAAGAAATGAATTATTATCATCTCTGATGCATTTTTGGGACTGAGTCATAATTCCATTCGTTTCACTTCCATGCACCCCTTTTTGAGTAAAGAACAGCTATAAAAATCAACGCTAATTAAAAATTATCTAGAACTTTTTCTTTTCTAGGATCCTCCACCAACAGTAGAATAGGCTTAGTACTTTGGATTAGGCTATGAGCATAACTCTCCAAAGTTTTCCAAAACAAACAGTAGCATCCTGAGTTAGAGAGAGTCAAATCCAATCATCGTATAAGTCTGCCTGGGATCCCCCTCTCACACAGGGGTTACACACGAGGTCGCATTCGGGTGAGCTACGGGGACTAACCCTCCATGGTTTAACTGATTGTTGTGGTCAGATCGTATTATTGGGGTCACTTCAAGGTAAATCCACAATTACTGCGTGGAAGCCTTTTAGTTGATTTTGGGCTCGATACCCTGCCCGTACGTTCAGATCGGACTGTCAACTGTTCCCGCCCAGGGGCTAACTACGAATTGGTAACCTTAGTGGCCGTAATCTTTAGGGTCTTACACAAGGTGATGGTGACGGGAAGTCTCACTGTACCTGGAGCAGACATTGGTCAAACTCACTCGGGCTCCTTGGAGGGTAAATCCACAATTACTGCGTGGAAGCTTGCACCAAGGTGTAAGTCCGTTAAGCAGGTCGCCATTGTAACTATTCCACCCTATCCTCGCCCCTTCTAAACTTGATCACGCGATGTTGGATTTCATCACCAACTAGTACGTTCATCAAAAGAAGGCCCTGATTGCTTGGTTGTGATTCTTAGATTTCTATTAGCGTATGCTTTTTCTTTTCGGTAGTTGGCCATAGATCTCTTTCGCCGACTCTTTTTTGCCAACATCGAACCTCCACGCCGTTCGTAGAGGTACAGGGGATTCCTCCAGAAAATATGGAAGGAAATACCCCTTTACCCCCTCATTCTATGGAGGAATCTCCTCAACAGAGTGAGGTTCAAAACACTACAACTTCCTAGGAAGAAGTTCCCACTCCTTTGGAGAATTTTCGAATTATTTCAGAATCTCCGGAAGCTTACTGCATTCTGGAGGGATATGAACGACGTATCCTCCAACTGAATTCCACTGGTGAATTTGTCGTCGTCAATCCTTCTGACATTCCGGCTGGGTCCCATCAAAACCCTTTAGCCAATGACCCTTTTTGGACAGCAGACATTGTTCGAAGTCCACCACGCATGGTGCGAGATCTTTATGGAACAGAGGAAGGTGTCAACGCACCTTTTTCCTACACCGTACCCCTAAACCATTTTACCGGTACCACCACTTTTACAACCACACCACCCGTTGGTTCGAACATACCGTCCGTTGGCCCAAGGTCTACTCTTCCTCTCCAGACGGCCCATTCTACAATGGTTCCTCATGTTCTGACCATTCCTGCCGGTAATGCGGTGGTCAATCAAGTTGTGATTGGCACACCTGTAACACCAAGACCTACACTCCCTTTTGGGTTCGGGGCACTAAATACTTTCGCTACCACCATTGCCCAAGCTACTACTACCCAAGTCATACCGGGAAGTTCCATACCTATCCAACAACCCGGAGGGACCGGTCTTGGTGGTCCTAATCCGCTCAGCAGCACCGGTCAGTCTTTTACGTCTGGTTCTCAAATTTTGGGAACTCTACCTCAAACTAGGGGGCATCCTCCCACCGGAGGAAAAATTCCATTCGGGGGGCACCCTCATACTGGGGGGCAGCCTCAATCAGGAGTCTACCATCAACCACACAGACAAAATGTGTCTATCGCACCTAATCCGTGGAACGTCCTTTTTCAAGGGAACCCACAGTTCCCGACAAGACAAAATTCTCAAACTTCACAACAACCCCCTTTTGGACAAATGCCAAACCCAACCTATAACCCACAAAACCCATCTGGTTATCCTCCGCTCACACATGCTTCTCAAAACACCTCAAATCCTATGTACTTTAGTCAAAACCAACCTCATACAAGAGGGCCCACTAGTTATAATTACCCACATAACCCGGTAATGGGTCCTACTGGTGTCCCTCTGCCACACCAACATTACCCACAGGTTAATCGACAACTACCTTTTCTAGCTACTCTAGATCTTCCAGACTTGTCTCGGTTAAGGAATTACCCTATTTATCATTCTCCGGTTTGGCCAGCTATCCCATCTAAACTTCCTTATGATATCCCAAAATTTGATGGAAAGTCCGGAGAAGACACAAACAACCATGTGATGAATTTCCATTTGTGGTGTTCATCCAAATCCCTCATGGATGATTCTATTCGTTTGCGTCTTTTCCAACAAACACTTATGGGTTCCGCAGCGAAATGGTATATTGAACTACCACGTGCATCTTTTCACGATTTCAACTCCCTCTCCATGTCCTTCCTCACACACTTCCAACTGCCCATTTGATGCGAGATGGGTACTGAACTATTAACCTCCCTTCGCCAAACAACTTCCATACATATCTCCGATCATATTCATGAATGGATACGACAATGAAGGATAATCAAAGTGGTCATTCCTGACCAATTGTTAGGGGAATGGTTCACTAAATCATTGTTACCCAAGATTTCTCGTGATGTTTCCATGGGTGGTGTAGTCACTGAGGAAGAAGCCATCGCCCGAGCTCAGTACTTAGACTTAGTCTATTCACAATTCGGTACTTTGTACGAGTTGATCCCAAACGCTACTCGTGCCACTAACGATCCATCCAAACCATCGTCTGCTTCCCACATGGATGGAGTTATTGGCTCTGTCAAAACCCAATCTACTACCCAGTCTACTGGAACGATTCAGCAGCCTGCTTCGACGGCTACTCCCAGTCCGACTGCACCCTCTTCTACCCCCCCTCAACCTCAGGTCTCTGAGGTGAATGTGGTCCAATCAACCCCTTCACAACAACTTGGGGGCAAGAAGAAAGCGAGAAATAAACCAAAGAAAAATAATAATAATGAAACACCCAAAACCCAACCGCAAACCCCTGCTACTTGAAAACAACCACAACAAAAACCGAAATTCCCATGTCTCATTTATGGAGACAATCACTACACTTGAGACTGCCCACATCGTGATGAAGTGGTAAAACTTTTCAAGGGAAATTCACAACCCGCTGTGCTTACTCAGCCTTTTCCACAGCAGCAATCTTTGGTTTCTCAAACCCCCACGCTGGGGGGCAGTTCCAACCAACCCCATGATGAGGCCTCGACAAGTGCCCACATTTACATGTTCAACGGGGTTAATCTAACCACTCGCTCTGCAACATATGACACGCCAATTAAACCTGATAAGCCGAAGATTGCTAACAGTTCTCCACCGGACCTGTTACCATCCTCTACGAATCCTCCGTCTGTTAGCCCTCCATCCGGGCCACTCCAGATCGAGAAACCTTCTTTTGACTCCATCTTATGCCCTCCTAAGAGCACCATTCGAAAATCTACTTTCAATCCTAATTCACGAGCTGCCCAAAATTACAATATTGTAGAAGATTTGACCCAAGCACCGTGTGCTATGTCCACCTTGGAAGTTCTACAACACTGTCCCAGCCAACGTCGAACGCTCTTAGCTTCTATCGGTGCTTTTGATCCTGAGTCATCAAACAACCTCACGTTTAATCTGGACGACCATCAACTACGACTCTCCCATCAGCTAGCTTTCCAAATCGATGTTGTTGTTCATAATCAACAAATCCATCGAACTATCTTGGATGAGGGAGCCTCTACCTGTGTCATGTCTCTAGCCTGTTGGAAAGGCTTGAAATCACCTACCCTTAACAAATCCCCTACGATGTTATGTGCTTTCGATGGATGAGGTTTTCATACTCACGGATTATTACAATCCTTAGTCGTTCAGTTGGGAGACAAAACTGTTACCGTTGACGTTGAGGTGGTTGATGCTCCCCTCGATTACAACCTATTACTCGAAAGAAGTTGGTTCTACGCTATGACTGTCGTCACCTCGTCGATGTTCCGATGTGTACAATTCCCCCATCAAGGAAAAATTGTTACCATCGATCAACTTGATTTCTGTACACCCGACTCTCGCATCCCTGCCATGAACAACATTCCCTTTTTGGGAGACCACCTAGTTACGTATGAAAGTGTTGGTGTTGGCTTATTGAAAGATTCTAGCCTTATGGGTACGTTCCCTACACCACTTCCACCTACCGCACATCATATTTCCATCATCAATATGGTCTCGACTATGCCTTATCAATCCTTGGAATCATCTGATCTTTGGATTGTACCTAGTCCTTTGGAATTCGATGTGCTCAGTGACACTATTCCACTTAGCCTAGCCGAGGCCGCATATGTAGCTATTCAATCTACCTCTCCCTCTTCCAACAATTCACATTCATTGGCACCCGATGCCTACTCGATGCCCTCATGGTTGGATTCCCTATCATCTGTCGTCAATTACATTTCCCACATTTTTTCTTCTGACGAATCAATTATGGAAATGCTCAGCATCGACAATCTGCCTTGGGATGATAACCATCATCGATCCTCTTTTCTTCCGTTGTTGGAGGAAATTCACCGAGACATACACTCTGTCTCCCCTCCCGATGTTACCGATGCTCCGCAATCTTCTATCCTCACACAAGATACTCTCTCTGAAGGGAACATGGGTAACATCTCCACTACGTTTTGTGATTGACATTTTGATCAAAGAAGGTGTCGTGGAAAACATCAACCTTGGTGCTACTTGTACACCCGACGAAGTGGTTTCTTACACCGCTTTGTTTAAAGAATTCTATGATGTATTCGCATGGAGCTACGAGGAGATGCTAGGGATCAACCCTTTGATTTTCATGCACGAAATCAAAACTTACCCTGACGCGAAACCCGTTCGACAAAAACTTCGCCCGATTCATCCCAAGAAAATCGCAGCTATAAAGGAAGAAGTTGAAAAACTTCTAAAATCTGGCTTTATTTATCCCGTCCCTTCGACAGAATGGGTCTCCAACCTTGTTTCGGTTGCCAAGAAACAAGGGACCATCCATGTTTGTGTTGACTATCGAGATCTCAACAAATCTTGTCCCAAGGACAACTACCCTACGCCCTTCATCGACCAAATCATCGATAATTGCGTAGGGAGTGTAATCTTCTCTTTCATTGATGGCTTTTCTGGATATAACCAGATTGAAATCTTACCTGCTGATCAACATAAGACAACCTTCATCTGCCCTTGGGGTACTTTTGCCTACCGAAAGCTACCTTTTGGCCTTAAAAATGCTAGTGCCACTTTCTAGTGGGCCATGTCGTACGCTTTCCACGACATCAAACATATACCAGAACCGTACCTCGATGATTTACCCACCCATTCGCTAAATCGATTCGATCACATTGATCACTTACGGGTGATTTTTCTTCGACGTAGGTTCTACCATATTCGTCTGAACCCACACAAATGCATTTTCACTGTCAAATCCGGTCGACTCCTCAGTTTCATTGTCTCCAAAGATGGGATCAGGGTGGATCCCTTAGAGATTAAGGCCATCTTAGCCTTACCCCCACCTACCAATTTAACCCAAATCCAAAGTTTGCAAGGCAAAGCAAACTTTCTTCGTCGTTTCATCTGCAACTATGCTAAGATCACTAAAGGATTTATGAGGTTACTGCAAAAGAAAATCCCTTTCATCTGGGATGACACTGCCCAATGGTCATTCGATTATCTCAAGCACACTTTGACCCACACACCTTTGTTACATCCCCCCGAATATACAAAGGACTATATCCTTTACTTGGTCGCCTTCACTTCCACTATTGCGATGGTGTTAGTTCAGGAGGACCCTAACGGCGAAGAGCATGTGATTTATTATCTGAGCAAGAGTCTATTTGGACCTGAACTTAGATATTCGCATGTTGAGAAACTGGCTCTGGTAGCCGTCATCGCTGTCCAGAGGTTCCACCACTACATCTTATTACGCACCACCATGGTAATCGCAGACTCCAACCCTATGTACCACATCTTGACACGTCAAGTACTTGGGGGAAAATATTCAAAATGGATCGTTATTCTTCAAGAATTTGATCTTGAGTTTACGAAGGCCAAAGCCAAAAAATCCCTGGTGTTTGTCGAGCTCATCTGTGCTCTCCTTCGTGCCGATGAAGACATCGAAACTAGAGATCCTCTACCCAATGAATCTTTCTTCCTCATCAGCACCTATGATCCTTGGTACGGAGACATTCTCCTCTACCTTCAAACTCAATGTTTTCAACCCAACATTTCTCGCGAAGAGCGTCGACGCATTTGTCACCACTCTCGTCGTTATCTCATCATCAGCGACACCTTCTATCACCATGGTATTGATACCATCCTTCGGCGATGTCTGATTCACGAGGAGGTTGAACGCATTTTGAACGATTGTCACCTTGGCGCCTGTGGCGGTCACCTTTCCGGGATGGCCACAGCCCAAAAAATCCTACGTGCCGGCTACTTTTGGCCCTCAATTTTCAAAGATTGCATCGAGGCCGTCAAAAAATGCCCACCCTGCCAAATCTTTAACAAGAAGGCATGCACCCACCCTACTGCATTGCACCCTATTATCGCCATCGGCCCCTTTTCCAAATGGGGCATCGATTTCATGCAGTGTAAGCCTACCTCAGCCGGGGGGCACAGTTCCATCATCGTCGTCATCGACTACTTCACAAAATGGGCTGAGGCTATGCCTACCTTCCTGAACGATGGTCGTACTGCAGCTCTGTTCCTTTTCAACCATATTATAACTCGTTTTGTTGTACCACGTGCCATTGTCACCGATCATGGTGCACACTTCAAAAACCAGATGATGAACGAGTTACATGTCAAATTGGGTTTTCGCCATGAAAACTCATCCCCTTACTACCCTCAGGCGAATGGACAAGTTGAGGCTATCAACAAAGTCCTAAAAACCATGATCCAATGCATGATAGGGGAAAACAAAACATCATGGCATTTACAACTTTTCTTCGCTCTCTGGGCTTATCTCACCTCGGTGAAAACTTCAATGGGATTTACCCCTTTCCAGTTGGTCTATGGCATTGAAGCCGTCCTACCAATCGAGTGTGAGATTCCATCACTCAAACTGAAAGTAGAACTCCTGCCCCATACTTCTGCCGAAGAAGAACGATTCTTGTATCTATCCAAATTGGATGAAACACATCGCGATGTTGCTCTCGCCAATGAGGCACATCAGAAATGAATTAAGAGTCAATATGACAAATCCGTCCACCCTCGGACTTTTGCAGAAGGAGACTTAGTCTTTGTTTACGACCAAGCTCATGATAAATTGGGGACAGGAAAGTTAGAACCTATGTGGCACGGTCCTTACATCGTGAAGCGTGTTCTACATAGAGTTGCCTACGAATTAGTTGACCGTGATGGAATTTCCCTGGGAGAGCCCTGAAACGGGATTTACCTTAAAAAGTACTATGCCTAGATCACCTAGCATCTGTACTTTGTACATTATTGTATTTTAGTTTGGTGTGTCTATTTATTTTTCATGCTCGAGTCTTTACCGTCGCCACTCATGACTGTGCTTGTGTTTTCATGCGCAGATGATGTCTTCCTTTCCTACCTTTTTGGGTTTGTGGATGGCGCTAGCCGACATACCCGGAACATTGCTTTGGCAACATGGGTTATTTACCAGTTTGACGAGGTGGTGAGTTCAGGAGGTATCTGCTTAGGACCAGCAACCAACAATATGGCAGAATATCACGTTGTCATTGGACTGTTGACCCAA
>JZKD02S2189355.1:18251-34859 GCA_000966675.3 Picea glauca | reverse complement strand
ATCAAGTGGTTTCTGCCATGTTCGACGTCAGGACATCTATTCACATGGTTAGAATCGTACCACATCGGGATCGGTAAGAAGACCCTGGGTTGAGTCGTCATTCTGATATATGCTTATACCAAGTTGCGAAGGAGTTTCTATTGGAAAAACAACACATACATTGTTACATAGATCCACTTTGTATTGGTCGTGGCTATGTCTTGTCATCTCGTAGATCCACTGTGTATTCTTCGTGGCTACGATCAGTTTGAGTCATCAAAGTATAGATCCAAATTGTACCTTCGGTGGCTATACCTTTTTATCAATACAATTATGGATCCGCAGTGTATTTTATGGCAGCCATATCTCGCAAGTCTTGATCACCCAAGCATAGGTATGCCTGCCTTGGGTTTTGAAATATGTCATGATATTTGTTGGATGTTTGTGTGTAGTTTCCGTCAGTTTCTCCTAGTCTATACCCTTGTTTGAACGTCTACAAATCATTTCAGTCATCAGTTCGCATCTTCTAACTTCATACTTACACATCAAAATTACTCAACTGGATAAGTGTCGCATGTTCCTCTCAATTGTCGTAAGTGTCGCATCTTCTGTACAACTTTCGCAAGTGTCACAAGTTATTCACAAGTTTCGCAAATGATGTTCGAGCATACTACCATGTCGATGACACTAAGGAGGCACTTAAAACATCCCATATACTTGATCTGGAGAAGAGGAATTGATTAACTGGAGTCAAAGAACTCTTGACACCTGAGAAGAGATTTTAATCAAAGTTTTTGGGGGTGAGCGCTCCCCTATATCAGTCTAGGGAGCGTCGACGCTCCCCTATAAGGCTTCAGGGAGCGTTATAACACTCCCTTGCCCCCTCTGAAGGAGCGCTATCCACCTTTGGAGCACTGGCGCTTCCCTCAAGCTTCCTAGGGAGCACTACAACGCTCTGATGCCCCTTTTGAAGGAGCGCTGCCTAATCTGAGGCAGTAGTTGGCCCGTTGAGGAGAATGAGGGGAGGATCTTTCAATATTAGAAGGCAGTTGCATTCGAATTCTTGGTTTCATCAGGAGATCCATGATCTAAGGAGGAGGTTCCTCAACTTGTTCTAAAGATAACTCAAGAGGTTAAGCTCCTCTTAACCTATATAAGCAAGCTCTATGATGGTGAAAAGGGTGAAGAATTGCTAGTATGAAACCTATGATCTCATAGGAAACACACAGTCAGTCAAAGAAGAGTGATCAGTGAAGCTGATGTTATCCAGGTTGTGGATCTTTCGAGCAAGGGTTAGACGAAGGGGACTTGACTAAACTGTCGCATTCACATCTACGATTGTAAGTACTGTTGTCGTTATTCTCATTAATATGACACACTTGGCATGTTTCTTTCTAGTTTGTGTCTGATGTTACATGAACTTATCATTGATAGATAGATCTGTTTTCAAGCTAATATCAATAGAATAGGAAGTGGTCGTATCTTGTTTGTATACAGAACTCAGTGAGGAGCAAAGGATCGGAGCGCAACTCGGAGCGTGCAGGGACAAACGTCGATAAAGAGGTACTTCTATTATCCTTCCTTCTCATGTGTTAGTTTAGATAGATTTGAAAGGAAGTCAGTGTCCACGTTAAGCATTTTCTGTCTTAGAGTTAAGGTCAAGCTCTTAGAGGCAATCTACCTGTCCGCAGGGAGACTTTCCTACAACATTAGGAATTACACATCTTAACACAAAATCATGTATAGAATAAATTCACAAAAAATGAAACGATTAGTAATATAAATTCGATTGAACTAAAATAGTTTATGAACATGAACATAACTGACTCTTCTAATTCTGATAGAGTAAAGATAATGTGCAAAAATATAGAACACAGTAGTCAGCTGGAAACAAAAATAGGGGTTTTAAAGACAATGACCTTTAGCTTTGAAGAAATCGGTGTTCATACCTTAAATCCAAGAGTTGATAAACCCTAGGATTGCGCCAGTAAACAACACATACATATGTGGTGTTGGGAGTCATCCTGATAGTCTAGTCACATGTTCATATCATGTAAAACATTAGAGCTAAGCTCCTGAATAACATCAAAGGACTTTGAATGTTAGGAAAGGAAATAATCAAATGTGATAAAGTACACATGTAAGTTAAAAAAGTAAAGAAACTGTGGTAAGGTACATAAGAAACACTATCATCTGGAAAACAATATGAACTTGGGAGCTGGATAACGGTTGTAAATAAAACCTTTGTTGTCACGAGTCCAAGTAATTGAAGAAAATTTGACCTAGTGATAATTGCAAAATCATAACATCGGGAATACACTTTAAAAATGACCATATATATCCAATAAAAATTATTTCAAGATCCTTATGACCGCATGATATAAAGGAGCTGGCAAAATCAAACAGTATGTGAAAAAATAGTCATTATATCCTTTTCTCTCTCCCCCTAGAAGATAATTGACAAATTTCAGTCATTTGTTAATTCCAATATCGACTGGGGAAATTTGTACCACCAATAATAGAAACTTGGCTTTAAAAGATATTTGTACGTGGCTTACAACCTAATATTACATTACACTCTTATTGTGACTTATCAGATGTTCTCTGTCTACTAAAACTTTCAATGGCACAACCTTGCCATGTGTTATTCAAAATTCTTTGTTGGTTAAGTCCTTAAAAATGCCTACTCACGGAATAATTCATGGGATGTTTGATAAGAGGGAAGAAAACTTACCCATGAAAGAGAATCAGGTTCTATAGTCTTATCTTCCACCCTGATAAACTTGATGTTCACCCAGTCATTGTCACTGACACTTAATCCAACTGCCAATAATTCTGCATTTTCACTGACTTCAGGAATACTTAATTCCACAATTCCATCTTCACTCAGTTTGTTAGGGTCAAGAAAGACATGTGCTTCTACTTCCAATTTATCCTAAATATAATAGATTAAGAAAACAAAAATAAAATCAGATTTAACATCACCCCCCACTAACACACAAAAATAAAGAAGAAGAAGAAAGAAAGAAAGAAAGAAAAGAAAAAACCGACATGCCAAATTATTATAAAAAAACTAGAAATCTGCTCTAGCAACAAATCAACTTTTCATAAACGATTTATTCATATTAAGAAAGAAGTTGAAAGTATTCCTTCAAACTGTGCCCTTACAAATCATCCTTATCAATCCCTTCTCAGATCTTGAAATATACCTGAATATAAATAACACTCTGAGCTTGAAGCCCAGTGTTGAAAAAATAGAAGTACTTATCACCACGTTTGAATGGACATCCATATCTAGGATGGTCAAATAGGGTTGTGATGCGCTCAGACAGTTTCTCTCTTGTCTCACAAGTCTATAGTAAGGATTCATTTAAGGTCACTTGCTTCTCAACAAAATCCTTGAAATCCTTTGAAGCAGGGTCTTCCAACCTAGTAGAAAAAAAACATATATTTATCAGAACTTGAGATAAGAATATTTCCAAACATCGTCCTTTATTCATAAGGAAAAACTTGAATTGGTAACAATTTCTAAAATTTCATTTGGAAAAGAGAGCATTAGTTTACCAACAGGGCATTGGTTGAGACCTTGTCTAGCTGTGGTTTAGTGGTAAGTTGAAGCACTTTTCATGACAATGATCCAAGGTCAAATTCCAATAGCCATGCTCCCTATCAAGCTCTTCAGACTTGTGGGGTCATATTAATGTAACAAACACTATCAAGCTCTTCAGACTTGTGGGGTCATATTAATGTAACAAACACTGGTTCCATGTGAACACATAGGTTTTGTTAATGGTTCCCCCATCCTAATTCAATCTTGCAAATGAGACAATGCAAGTCTTGGATGATTTTGGCAGAATAGATGTCCCTAAGTCACAACTTCTTAGGTGAAGTTCTTCTGATTGTAAAAGTGATGACAGTGAAATGCGTTTTGTACCTTATCCAGTCAAAAGGGGTTTACTCACAAAAGAATTGGGCATTGGTTCACAAGACACTGTTAATGGTGATCCCATGTTAATGCAGTCTTTGTAGATCAGGAGAAGTGCAAGAACTGGGTGACTTTGATGGAATAAATACTCTATTTTTGAATTCTTAGATGAAGGTGTTCTGCTTGTAAAGATGATATTTCAAGGAATTATGTACCCTCTCCAGTCAATAAGAGTTTACCCACCGAAAACATAAAATAGGGCATTTGTGTGAGGTCAATGAAGGAATAAACCATTCACCGGGTTCCAATCTCACTATGATCTGACCCACCCATTTGGAATGAGTTTAAAGGATAAGGATGGTGAAAATATTGGGATAGTATAGAAGAATAGAAGGCGAAGGAAGCCCCTTGACATTTTCTTGAAGCACTTTCTCTAAAAAATATTAAACAAAAAATCTTAGGTTTCTTCAAGGAAATATTTGTTATGAAGATGGCTAAATGATCCGCTAGATCTTTTAATGACTTATGGTTGAGTTTTAATTTGCATGCGTTAATTAACCATTCGAGAAAACTTAGTGAAAGAATAAGGAAAGAAGAGGATTTATAACAGCCATATACATATGTGCAGATCTGAAATGCAATAAAAGACAACAAACCATAATACGCAGATTGATAACGGAGTTCGACACAACTTTGCCTACGTCTCCGGGCCTTTTTCTCTGTGGGGGAGGCTTCTTTATTTCTGCTCAAAAGCTCAAAATTACATCGCTGCAATGCCAAATGGCTACAAGAATGATCTGTTCATGTTCTTCCAGATCTCTAGAACCATGCAAAGAAAATGGCACACAAAACGGACGTCCGGAGCTCCCAGAAATGATCCAACAGCGTCTCCTCCTCAAAAGCTTCTCTGCCTCAAAATGGCTTTGGCTTGGCTTCTCCTCAGCATTATTCTTCCTTGAATGCCCTCCAAGCTACCCCCATGGCCTCAAACAGGCCTTGGTTATATAGTTGGGAAGGTAGTTGCTCATCTCCAACTTCCTCCAAGAAGTTAGGCTCCAAAACTACCCAATAACTCTCAAAAATGGATTAATTACATTAAAAATGGATTAATTAATAACTAAAAAACCAAATTTTAGTTATAAACCCACTTTATAACTATATTATAGTTGAAATTCGGGCCTAGCCCCCGAGCCTTGGGCGCGCCCCCTTTTAGAACGGTCATATGGTTTCATATGGCCTAGCGCTATGCGCTGGCCCCCTTTGTTGGCGCGACTCTCGATCTTGTGGCATATACCCATAGGGCCACGGGCCTAACGGGTATAACTCCCCACGCATAACTGTATAACCTCCCGTCAGTGGTCTTGTCATGTGGTCGTGTGCACCAAGGGCTAGGGCTAAGCCCCGGCCCTTTTTTCTGCCGATCAATACACTTGGCAACTTTAAATATAATCTCGTCCATTATGTTAATAAGAACCAATGCGTGGCGCAGTGGTCACGGGGACTTTGTTAAACCGCTGCCAAAGGAGGAGGTCACCGGTTCGAATCCGGTCGACTACACAAACTTTTAATCAAACCAAAACTAATAGCCAATAACAGGGTGCCACGTGGTAGCCCACGACTGGGCCATGTGGCACCTTAAAAACCAACCAATACATGCCACGTGTCAGTCGCCTATTGGTCCACACGCCAAAGCCATACTGCCACGTTAATTCATCGCTTCAGCTTCCGTACTGTCCAATCACCTTGCCACGTCACTTTCCATACTTTCCAGTCATATGACACGTAAGCTGCTGACATCATCCTGTGCCATGTGTCACCCTTCCAGTGGTGACACGTGTCACTTCCGGATTGGTCCATTCGTACGCTCAAATGTCCAAATCTGCCTGCCATGTGTCACTACCCGAGGCTGCCACGTGTCGCATGTACGGACCTACCATGTGTCACCTATACAGAATTGTCACGTGTCTCCTATACGGACCTGCCATGTCAGCGTACAGACATGCCACGTCAACGTCCGTACGGACTGTACGGACTGCACAGTCAACAATTTTTTTGCCTGTTTGACTTTTCGGACAGAATGTGATATCTTCTCCATACGGACTCCATTTGAAAAAGTAAATATACCACCGGAATCAGGAAGGTGAGATGGACGTAATGGCACTGGTTTCGTCGCATTCTGAGCACTTTCATTTTTGAGCATTTTTCAAGCCCTGTCAGGCTTCTGAATCCGATTTCGGATCACTAAAAGAGCCTACAAATAATGGCATGTGACTTAGACTTAGTGGTGCAGTCCACAGTGGCTCCTGTCATTTAAAAACAGTTTCAAGCAACTGTGGGTTTTCAAAAATTTAGTGCAAAAGAAGCTTACCATCGATAAGGATCATGTACAAGCACCCCGTGATCATTGTCCACCATAGACTCATCCCTACTCACTTCTGGATTCTCCAATCATTCCTCACCTGGTAAGGAACCCATATTAAGATCAACAACCTGGCACAACCTGACCGAACAGTTAATAAATGTGGGGAAAATGCTATTTGTACTCAAACGAGTGCCCTTCGAAACAAACCTGCATTGGTATAGAGATATCTAATCAGTAATTGGGAACATGTTAATAAGAACCAATTCATTTCTCATAACAATAAGCTAAATCTGAATAGAAATGAAGCATAAAGTACTACTGGAAATGCCCAAACAACAGAGGCATGAGTAATGGCTCTGAGCTTCATACAAATAATGGAAAATGGTTTCTTTATAGATGTGGATAAATCAATGTCGGTTCAATGTAGAAATTGCAGGCCTAACCAAAAGGATAACTGAAGAGATTATGAGAGTCATGAGGCTTCGAAAGACTGATCTTATATATATATATATATATAGGCAACACAGCTAAGAACAATGTGATGCCGAGGATAAAGCATAGTTGAAGAGTGCCCTGGCGTCACTTTTCTCTCTTATCTGTTGCACTACTTTTGGTTTTCTTCTTATGTAGGCATTGGATTGTTCCCTAAGTTTTCTAGCCATTATTACATGCCAGTGGTTCTTGTCAGCATTATCGGTTCTTCCAAGTAAGAGCCTTGCGATCATGGCCCATTTTTTACCATAGAGAAGATGAGAAGCTAGTAGTTGGTCCTCTTCCTCTTCACTAAAAGTCTTACGGTTGATTCTAGGGTCCAACTAGTTAAACGACTGCAGCATGCATCTTTTTCCTACACATAGGATTCAAAATTTCAGACACATTATACTTGAAACCTAAAATATATGGATTTGCATTTATTCAAACCCCTGAAACATAAAAGTGGTTTTTATCATATTTGCCTTTAAGTTTCTCTGCAATGAGATTCCAATTCTGAGGCCCATACTGAGCCACTAGCTCCTTCAACTTGGCATCCTCGACAGGCCTCCAATGGTCTCGAGCACATAGCTTAGACTGTCCATAATCTGGAATCTCTTTGCTAGTATAATTATCCAATACATCCTTGCTTCCCATGGCGTTGTTCTCCTTCATGTACTGATCCTGGCCGTAACAATTCTCCCCATTAGTATCATCATCGTTTTGGGGACTGGAAATTCCTTCCATGGTCCAACCATGTTTATGTTGTTGATCTGAAGGGCTCAATACCTGAAAAGAGATCGCGCTTCTGCATTGGCTTTGGCTTTCAGCAGACAGGGATATTCCTCTTGCAGCTGCATTAATGTAGGAGGTGTTACCTACAACATCTCCATTACCATATTTCTCAAGTTCCACCACATCATCTTTCCCGAACAGATCATGCGTTAATGCAGGAGGCGTTACCTGCAACATCGCCATTACCATAGTTCTCAAGTTCCACCACATCATCTTTCCAGAACAGATCAAACATCAGAGGAAGGTAGTCAAGGGAAGATAAGGGCGAGGTTGCAGACACATGGCATGATTTCAAAGGCCATGGACAGACGACGAAAATTCAAGAGTGAACTCCCCCTAAAAGAACGCTTCGGTGTAACAAGCTAGCTTGGTTTATTAACCAAATCTGAACTCTGTGTAACAATGTATCTATTCATAGAGTTCCAGTTATAACCAACTAATAAGAAGAGATGCTTGGTTAGTGGAGGTTTGTTAAGTACTTGTTAAATTTAGTAGGTCATGGGTTCCATTCCCACCGACCGCGTGATTTTTGTGGAATGATATATTTGTTGGCATGGGTATATACTATATGTTATATATAGTATATTGATGGAACACCTCCATGCGAATTATACCATGGGTCATATGTTATAGCTTGTAACCAAGAGATATGGCTAGGATCGAGGGCTTAGGACCTTGGTCTTTTAGCCACCCAAATTAACTTTATTGTAATTTTAAATAATTTATAGCCCATATAGTTTACAAGGGATATGGTGTGGTATGTTGGCAAAGCGGGCTATTTGCATGGGTATATACTACATGTTATATATAGTATATTTTTGGAACACCTCCATGCAAGTTATACTATGGGTCATATGTTATAGCTTGTAACCAAGAGATATGGCTAGGATCGAGGGCTTAGGCCCTTGGCCCTTTAGCCACCCAACTTAACTTTATTGTAACTTTAAATAATTTGTATTCAATATAGTTTACAAGGGATACAGTGTGGTATGTTGGCAAAGCGGGCTTTGTAAGACCTTTTGTGGATATAGAGGTCATGGGTCCAAACCCCATTGACTCCATATATTTTATATAACACTAGTCATTATAGGAAAATGGGAGGTTGCCACATGGAAACCTCTCATTGGCTTTCCTTGCCACATGTCAAACAATTGATGGAGCCACTTTTCATCACATAGTTGGACCAATTGTCACGGATTGTCAACTCAACTAATACCTGTGTATGCCACATCACTTGGTGTGCAACGTCAACTTATTCTATATGTACATGTGACACATGTTACCCTCTAGTGGTGCCATGTGTCAACCTTATTTGTCTAGTTTGACCAAACTTTGACTACCCATAAATTTTTCATATGAGATTTGTTTGACGTGTCATTTGTGTCATTGGAAAGATGACAATATAACACTATGAATTTGACTCCATATCTTTTATATAACACTAGCCATTACAGGAAAATGGGAGGTTTCCATGTGGCAACCTCTCATTGGCTTTCCTTGCCACATGTCAAACAATTGATGGAGCCACTTGTCATCGCACGATTGGACCACTTGTCACAGATTGTCAACTCAACTACTTCCTGTGTATGCCACATCACCTGGTGTGCCACGTTACCTGCTTCTGTATGAACATGTGCCACATGTCACCCTTTGGTGGTGCCATGTGTCACCCTTATTTTCCTGGTTTGACCAAACTTTGACTACCCATAAATTTTTCATATGAGCTTCATTTGATGTGTCATTTGTGTCATTGGAAAGTTGACAACGTGCTCTACGCAATGATGTTGTTTTCACAAAATTTTGAGATGGTCGAACTTTGAGTTTTTCTGGATTCCCTGGGACCTCTGTGAGTGTTCCATATCCTCCTGGACCTATGTGAGCGTTCCTTAGATCCTCCTGGATTAAACCTCCCATATCAACAACTTAGTGATGATAGTTCACTCTTCCATCTTGTTGATTCTTTCAAAAGTAAGCCTTCATCTTGGGTCTTCAATCTCAGGTACTAGATCAATGTACTTTTGTCTTCTTATCTGGAATATGGCTCTGAATTTGGCCTCTAGCATTGTAGCTAATATGATATATAGCTCTGGTTTTGGCTCATAAATATCCAAACTACAAAAATTCATGTTCACTGAATATTTACTATACATGTATCTGTATTTCAACATCCACTCCCATATCCTATTGTTGAAGATATCCTATCTCGGCCAATATCAAACCAAGTCGAATGATGATCTATGCATTTCCCACTAGGACTCTCTATTCTACATGATGTATTTGTAGAATTGCATGAATGCATACTTTGTTCATTGTCTCTCCTACCTCGAAGAATAAATATGCATGTACTATGATCATTTGTACCTTCCTCGATTGATTTTTGTTCAAGGTATGCGTCTTCACGAACATGACATAGTATTTTGAAGATGCTTATAGCATGCATGTTCATGCACCTCTTATTTTTGAAGAGGCCTCCAAAAGTATGGATCATTCTGAAATCAAGTGAGAATGATTTCGTCTCACTTGATAACGAGCACCTGACTCATGACAACCATAATAAAGACTGAAACAATATTGGTGACCAATATTGTTTCCTACTTGGAAAACGAGATTTCCTTCTTGGATAACGAGCACCTGACCCATCACAACCATAATGAAGACTTAAACAATATTGGTGACCAAGTTAACCATTCCCTTAAATTCACAAACTCTGGTATCCATTGTTACAGTACCCAACCATATTCCACTGATTAGTAATAAGACTAAAAAAAAAAATTGGACATACAGATGCGAAAGAGAATGCACCATCAAACTATCTTCCATTCTTAACAGGAGGAAAAACATCGACCAAAGGACCTGATTTTCTTTCTACCGTAGGCTGCAAATCAAGATCCTAGATACTATCATTAGCTAGCATATGCCCTGTAGTGATAATTGTTAAATTGATCTACATCCGATGAGATCTCATAATGAACTCAATCCCATCCTTGAAGATATTATACTTGTTATATCCCTTGTATAAAATGGCCTTCCTATCGTACAAGTATGGACTTCCCAAAACCATCCTGCAAATGTTGAGTGGAACAACATCTAACTCTACCTCATCAATGAAACTAGATGTGATCACAAACCATAACTTGCATTGCTTAGTTACCGATACTTGAGCATTATCACAAATACATCCCAAAGGATACAATATCGAATGAGGCCTAGTGATCAAGGTGGATATCGGTGGCCACCCACCTTTTCCAACTCACTCAAAACAATTTTCTGGCAATTTTCACAATTTACTATTTTTAGCAGTTTTTAACTTTCGGGGCCATTTTGAGGGCCTAAATGAATATTTTTTGGGATTGATTTTCTCAATGATAGCCAAAGGTTTTAATTGAGCCCCCAAAATGAATCTCCTCGATGCTACCTTTCCAACGGGATATCATGCACCTAAAACAAAGATCGTATGCAAAAGTTACGACCCCGGGAAGTTGATGTACTAACTTACCCAAATGGGGCCCACATGACTTTTGGCGGTTCATCTCCTAGAGTTAGGTTTTTGGATATCTAGGGTTTTTGACATTCCTATTTTTGAATGAGCATTGTCATCACATCTCTTCTCAGAGATAAGCCACCACCATTCCAACAAGCTTGTTTTCCGCTACATTTTACAGTTTCAACTTATTTCCTTATTGAATAGAAAACCTTTTTTACTGTATCTTTGTTATTTTGTGTTAAGAATATTTTAATAATTTGTATTCATTTCATTTTGCTCATAAAATCCAGATCACCTAGTTTCCAATCCCAACTTCTGAACAACTTGCTCTAAAATAAGATTCACTCGTGATCCACTATCAACAAGTGTATCAATCTTAGTGTGCTTTGAGATAACTCATAACTGAAATAGGTCATTTATTTTCCTTCCATCAATGATTAATTTAGTATTTTACTAAGAAGTATGTGATCTAAAACTTGCACAAAATATTTACCTTTGATGCCCATAGCTACAACCTTGGCTTCATCCTCAGAATCTGATCCAAGATCCTACACTATGGCCCTGTTCTATTTTCGACCCTTTCTAGGTTGAGCTCACTCCGGCTTCAGTTCTGGATGCAACTTCCAATGATGATTCTCATCATGTCCTTTCTTCTCACAGTGAGAACATGTAGGGTTATTCATTTCATTATTCTTCATTGAATTGTCTTCTTACTCTTCCATTTATGCGGCTCTCCTGACACATCTGTATAAATGGAAGAGTAAGAAGACTGAGCGCATAGTTGAAGAAGATATCACAGGCTCTCGGCCCCTTTTTAGGGATTTTAGGGTTTTGGGCTTATGTAACGGGAATGGGGATGTTGGTCCATGGGTTTACCCTTGTTTAGGCCCATTTTGTAATGTATAAATAGATAGCTAGGTGATGTAAGAAAAGGCTAGTATTCTAAGTGCTAGAGTTCGATCTATGTGATCAAAGGAGGGACAAGTATGTGATGCTAAGTGAAAGTGATAATTTTCATTGCTTTGTGCATACTGTGCGAGACTTGCAGAGCTAAGTGTAAGTGATTGTAAGAGACTGTGGAAGGCTTTGTGTTGTACTTCAAGGAAGGAGGATCTAGCGAGGTGCGTAGATCTCCTGTCCTCTACAGAGTAAGATATCATGGCTCTGTGCATGTATAATATTGACAAAAAGAAATAAATAAGAAGAATTGGTGGACGTAGCCCCAGGGTGGGGGTGAACCACATATATCATGTGTTGTGGTTGCTATGTGCTTTATAGTTTCTCTCTTGTCTATGAGATTGAATGCTTAATGCTCTGATGTATGCTTAGGAGGATCTAATATGGTAGCTTAGAGCTGAATAATGTGAATGAATGTTAGATCTGACCTATGTTGTGTGCTTAGTGCTTGATTATATTGGATCTGAATAAATATTGCGTTGATATGTTGTTAGGGTTTAACTGCGCTGTAAACTAAGGTTGAATATTAATGAACTGTAATTGCTAAGTGATTTGTTAAGGTGTTGTAATCACAGATCTATGTCCCAGCTAAGGTTGCAAACACTGGATACCTACAACCATCCCTGCCTCTACCTCGGGTGAGACTTCATCTTCTTCACAGGTGTTGCCGAAAGGGTCGGTAGTTAGGGTTTTGTTGGTGTGTTGTTGTAGCATTGAACCCTGGGTCTGCCCCTGTGCCAACATGATTTCGGTGTAATTACAAATGAAACGATGAAGAAAGTTTTCCTTCCCTTGCAAACTTTGGAGTTGAGTGGGGTTGTTGGGAGGAGGCAAAACTAGAATGACTTTGACTTTTAAGGGATCCACCCTAATCCCATCTTTGGAGACTATGAAGTTGAGGAGGCATATTGATTCAACAATGAAAATACATTTATGGGGGTTCAAACATATGTGGTAAAACTGACATCGAAGAAAAATGGGTCATAGGTGACCAATGTGGTATCATCGATGAGACGAGTGAGAGGGTAAGTCATCGAGGTGGGGTTCAACAATATGTTTAATATCATGGAATGTGTATGACATGGCCCGCTGAAAAGTATCTCTACGTTTTTAAGACAAAAAGGTAGTTTCTGATAAGAGAACGTCCCCCAAGGGCAGATGAAGGTTGTTTTATGTTGATCATCCAGTAGGATGTCGATCTGGTTGTCTTCGAAAAATCCATCCATGAACGAAAAAATGACGCTTCCAACACAATTATCGATAATTTGGTCGATAAAGGGTGTAGGGTAATTGTCTTTGGGACAAGCCTTATTAAGATCTCTATAATCGATGCAAACACAATGGTCCCTTGTTTCTTAGTGACCAGAACGATGTTGTAAACCCATTCGATCAAAGGGATAGGATAAATAAAACCAGACTTCAACAATTTTTCGACTTCTGCCTTTATGGCCACGATTTTCTTAGGATGAATCGGTCAAATTTTTTGTTTTACATGTTTAACATTGGGGTAAGTTTTGATCTCATGCACAACGATCGATGGATCTATAACTAGAATTTCTTCGTAACTCCAAGCGAAAATGTTGCAAAATTCTTTGAACAAAATTGTATAACTTTCAACTTCTTCAGGTGAACAATTTGCACCTAAATGAACATTTTCCACAAGACCTTATTTGATTGATATGTCAATAGTAATAGTATAAGATATGTTTCCCAAATCCCCCTCAGACATGGTATCCTGAGTGAGTATTGAATATTAGGGACAATCGACGATATAAATAAGAAATATAGACGATATATCATTCTCAATGTCATCCAAACTTGGAATAAAGGAAAAACAATGGTGGTTGTCATCCCATGGTGTCCCCTCGATGTTAATCATTTTCATAATAGATTCATTTGATGGAAAAATCCATAGGATATAATCGAATGTAGAGGATAGGGATGTGAACTAGGATGGTAATGAGTAAGTTGTAGACGCCAATAGATGTTGGTCATCCGGTGAAGGAGAGGTAGACTAGATGGCATCATATGAAACCTAGACATGACTAAGTGGCATGGTGTCACCTAGTGTGTCAAATTATAAAGGAATAGGCACAATCCATGGATCAGATGATTCGTAGTATTGATGTGCCATAGTTTAAATCATATTGATTTTTGTGATGTGGTGCGAAGTGGGAGGAAGTGGTGTAGGAAAGGTACCCATAAGTGAAGAGTCTTTTAACAAACCTACTCCAACACTTTCATATGGAATCTCCCAAAAAAGGAATGTTGTTGGCTGCGGGAGTGCGAGCGTCGAGGGTGCAGTAATCTAACTGATCGATGGTCACAATTTTACCTTGATGGGGAAACTAGACACATCGAAACACCAATGAAGTGATGATGGTCATGGAATAAAACCAACTTCTTCCTAACAACAAGTTGTAGTCGAGGGGAGCATCGACTACCTCAACATCTACTGAAACAATCTTGCCTCTCAATTGAACATATAAGCACTGTAAAAGTCCATGAGGACGGAATCCTCTCCCATCGAATGCTCATAACATAGTAGGGTATTGATTAAGACCATGAGATTTCAACCATTTCCAACAAGACAACAACATGACAGATGTGGAAGATCCCTCATCCAAGATCATGCGATGAATATATTGATTGTGGACAACAACATCGATCCGGAAAGCAATCTCGTGAGAGAATTGTGATTTAAAATTATCAACGTTAAATGTGATATTATTAGATGACTCGAGATCTATGGCTCCAATGGATACCAAGAGAGTCCTACGCTGCCTAGGGAAATGCTGTAAAACTTAGAGAACTGACATAGTACATGGTGCTTGGTCCAAATATTCAATAATGTTTTAGTTTTGTGCAACACGTGAATTAGGATTGAAATTTGACTTTCGAATTGTGCTCTTGGGTGGATATAAGATAGATTCAAAGTTAGGTTTCTCAATCTGGAGTGGCCCAGACGGAGGAGTAATTGGATGGTGGATCTGATGTAGTACCATTAGTTACTTTTTATTTATCAAGTTTAGCCAGAGTGTCATGTGTCGTAGTACAAGTGGTCAAATCTATCCCATTAAAAATGTAAATGTGTGCACTCGATGAAGCTTCCTCACTAGGAGGATGATTTGGATTTCCCCCTGATTTTATATATGTTTATTTTCTTAGTCATAATGAATCCTCAACCCAGGGTATTCGTCCCAATCCCAATATAGTATGAATATGGGGATGTTAATATATTTCTTGATGTCGAACATGGTAGAAAATACTTGATTACCGGTCATTGAGGTGAACTGCTAACAAGTGCGAGGGAAATCACTAGTGATGCCAATGATTCCCAAGGTACCCTAATATAATCCAATGAATGTGAATAAGTGAGATGAGGTTGAACATTTGTGGAATCATCCAATCAGATGTCAATGATGTAAACCCACTATTGGAAGTGAGGAGGCCTGCCATTGAGGCGTGCAAGTCCCAAGGTACAACTGGTTTCTAATTTTGATTCCCAGATGATGTGTTGAAGTCGATAGGAACAAACTCGTCGAAGGAGGGCCTTGATGTATCCCCCATCATCGACACGAAACTGACACAAAAAGTGATGAGATATAGTGAATGAATTATAGACTAATACGGGTATGGAAACTGGTAATTTTGCAGATGGTTGACTTTTGAGGCTGATACTTCCCTTGAACACTGAGGCACAACATGATACTTGGCAGCGTAAATGCAAAGTGGACCAAAACATGATGCAGTGGATGCTATGAGATTCTTCGGATGAATCAAAGGAGTGAAGAGACTCATAGGATTGGTTCAGTGTAGATTTTAGCGGATTATCCAAGTGTCCAGGGCGAAGGTTAAAAACATTTTTTGTGTTCAAGGGCGACTGCAAGAGTTGTTTAAAAAAGTTCTCAAGAAAATCGACCCACTTCCTTCAATTTTTTCCCCCATCTAGATAGATGAGTACCTATTTTTAATTTAACGACCTCGAGGAGGATAACACATGCTTGGTATAACTCACCTTCGATAAGATCCTCTTCCTTTGTTTAATGAATGAGAATAAGTTAGGGTTCATTCCTAGATGGGCCCTTCAATGTGTAGTTTAGTGAGTCCAGAGAAGGAAAAATCGATGGTTTTTCATGTTTAGAGAGTCTGAAAATAACTTAAAGGTGAATCCAGGGTTGTCATTTTTGTAATGTTAGTCCCCAAGGTCCGAAAAAGAGATAAACTATTACTCGAAAGATGCCCTTTCTAACCTTTTAACAAGTGTGAAAGGAAGCAAGATCACTCGACAATATTTTCATATGTAGAGAGTCTGAAAAGAGCTTAAAGATGACTCCAGGGGTTTTATTTTTCATATAACCTTTACGAGTCCAAAAAAGTGATAAAAGTATACTCAATTACATTCTCATGTATTTATGAGCGTGAGAAAGAACAAAGATTATGCTCATTAGTGTTACAAGGTTAACGAAAGACATTGCTTGAAATCCTCTAAAAACAAATTGTTTTGGGCATAAGACATTAGTTGTTGGATCATGTTGTCATTGATGCCAATGGTTTGATTGATTGATTTCAAGTGATTGATTGATGTCAAAGGATTGATTGATTGATGATTGATGTAATATAATATGTATTGTC
>JZKD02S2189354.1:2277952-2294761 GCA_000966675.3 Picea glauca | reverse complement strand
ATCCTCTCTATTAGTATATTAATATGTTTCATTTAGTATATTATGTCAAGAATCTAACATTATGACCGATTTTGTAGTCAAGTAGTTTATTAATGAACATATATGTTAGTTATGATATGAGTTAAATGTTGATAATTTTCCTCACACCTTTTAACTTATCTATAAATAAAGGAGTTGAAAGGAATACCAAACATGGGTTGAGCATATTAGATCAATATGTTTAGTTTTTTATCTCATGTTGCTCTAATCTAGTCTCAATTAGTACTAACTCACATCACTTATCCACACTTTAGTGGGTGGGATAGTCATTGTTGATGTGTTTTGTTTGGAGACTAGATACCTAAGAAGAGACTTGCTCTACCCTAGAACCTAGATTTATTTTCCATTATTCTCTTTCTCGGTTTTTGGAAATTAGATAGTTGAGAAGCTTATTTTCCATATATATCTTCCTATTTTCATGATTTGATATATCAAAGAACATTATTTGAAGGATATGATATTGTAGCAAACATATTCATGACATTTGGATAGAGTCTAAGAGCATTGATGTTCAAAAGATGATTTCACAACATCCTTGGAATATCTCCCTCTATAAGATGGATCTAGATATATTCATCTTAGCTACATTGCTGAAATATGTATTTTTTCAAGCCAAAGACCTATCAACCAAACATCAAAACATAGACAATTGAGTATCTTCTAGTAGAGCATTGTCCTTGTATTCACATTCCCACAAGGAGCCTTGTAGCATTATGGCTTATTTTGACAACATATCCCATTTTTTTATTAAAATCCATGTAGATATGGAAAAATGAGGCCTCCTCGAACATAGATTTTCTCTCCAAGCATAGTGCCATGATTGGCTCCAAATAGTATGACTCCATCCCCACATATTTTTGGCGAGCCTTGATAAGATCCATCAAAGAATTCCCAAGGATTTGTGAAATCAATATGGGGCTCATGCAATAACCTTTGGGATTTAATATTAATATTAATATTAATATCAATATCAATATCAAAATTGATGCCCGAAATATATATATTTTAAATTTTGGCCGTCGCATATCCGACGCCCACTATTATATATGCGACGGTTTTTCTATATAAACAATGGAAAGGTTTCGTCGGATATCCGACAACAAATTCTATATATGCGACGATTTTTCCATATAGACAATGGAAATTTGTCGTCAGATATTCACCGACAACTTTTATATACGCGACGATTTTTCCATATAGACAACGGAAAGTTGTTGTCGGATATCCGACGACAAATTTTATCTATGAGACAGTTTAGCCATATAGACAACGAAAAGTTTTTGTTGGCTATCCGATGACAACTGTTATCTATGTGATGGTTTTTCCACATAGACAATAGAAAGTTGTTTCCGGATATCCAACGACAACTTTTATCTATGCGATGGTTATACTATATAAAAAATAGAAAGTGGTTGTTACCTATTCGACGACAAATTCTATTGTTTGCATCCATTTAGCTACATAAAAAACACATAAGTGGTCATCGAATATGCGATGACGACTTCTGTTGATGCACTGGTTTAACTATAAAAGTTGTTGTCGCAATATAGACAAAAAGTTGGTTTGAGAAAATTTGCCTATATCGTCGCTTATGTGACGTTTTCTCAAGTTTGTCACAAATACCATGTCACCTAAAATGACATTTCAGAGACTCCAAATTAATCTCCATATCAACAACATAACATCGCATAAGCATCGAAACAACCATCACAAAATGGGCCAAATGTGCTGGTGCGAAATGTTGTATTATAGTGCATAACAATTTAATAGGTCAGACACCCATGAGCATAAATTTCAAATGGATCCAATCTTTGAGGAGTCCTTTGTGAGAGATTATCTTGTAACAATGCAAGTGGTGAACATGGTGTTTGACCAAACAAAATTCCTAATCTCTCTCTACATATCGAAGCATGCATAAAAATGGTTCAAAGCACCAGCTTAATTGGAAAAACAATCCGAAATGAAATGAAATTTAGCCTTGAGCCTTCTTCCCACATTTGTGTACATGCTACACTAATTCCCATGCTCTAGGTGGTTTTTAGACAATCCATGTCAAAGGACTGTAACCTCATTCATTTCCTCAAATCGAACCCTTGACCTACTAAGGAGATTAGAATACAAAATAGGAAATTGGGTGATAAAGGGGAGAACATTGATATGGTTGGAACAATGGATGAAAAATTTATTGCTAGTGGACTACCATAAAATTCCATATGTTATTTTTATGACTACCCATTTATATTTTGATGGGTAATAATAAACATTCACAAAGGAGGAGTTGAGATGGGACGCTAAGGGGAAATTATAACATCTTCAAAATCAAAAGGTATGCCATAAAGAGCATCGATTGTTGTATTGTATTTGAAAACCTATTATGTGGATAGTCGTATTGGATAACACACATAGATATTTATCTCCAAACAAAACATCAATGTGGTTGGAATAGTGTATGTGGAAGTCATTGCATATGGACTACCATAAAATTCCATATTTTATTTGTATCTCTATCCATTCATATTTTGGTGGGGAACAATAAATGTTGACAAAGGAGGAGTTGAGATAGGACCATGCAAGGAAGGAAATCATAACATATTTAAAATAAAAGGGAATGTCATAAAGAGAAATGATTATTGTATCATATTTGGAAACCTATTCCACTGATATTCATATTTCATAACAAACATAAACATTTTTCTCCACACACAAGCTTAACATTCAAGCCCATGTTCTTCCCTGATCCTTTTATTTTTAGCCTGTTGATAAAAAAAAATAACAACAAAAAAAATGATGCAACCAAAACATTATCTTGCATATCATCTCATATTTGAATCAAGAAGAGTTTTGCATCTCTCATAAGAATAATGGATGGATTTATATAATCAAGGAGATCTTTGTATCCCTCATAATCATTATAGATGGGTTCAAGAAGACTCTAGATATAGGGGTAAGATCTCCACCTATGGTTTAGATCATGAAGATTGTGCATGAAAGAGCATAAAAAAAAATGCTACAATTTCATCTACCACTCTATGCTTATTTCTCTATATGAGTATGGATGTTTCCATTGGTAGCTACACTAAAATCAAGATTGTGATAGCTTACATGATTACTTACCATTCTTCTTCTATAAATGTTGGACATATTGTCATTGATGTCAACAATTGATTCCATTGTGATGTGATGAGTTTTCATTGGTGTATATATTGATGTCAAAGTATATTTGCGTCATTGATGATCATTTTCTCATATGTATGAATCCAATGTGCCAAATGGATGAACTTCAAAGTGGTCCCTTTATTGTTGGTCCCTTTACAATGGAATCCTGCATGAATCCATGGATTATATGGATGAAACGAAGATGAAAATAAAGATAAAAGGACATCATATATGTATGGATGGATAGTTCTCATTGTGCCATTTCTGATTATATGTGGTACATCATGTAATTACTCATGGTTGTGGAGTTATTGTCATTAGAAGATTGAAGCCCCATAGGTGTGGTCATGGAGCCTGAAGTTGTGCAGAGGAAGAGAGTATAGAAAATAGGTCAGATGGTTGTTGTAAGAATATGAATGGTTATTAATCATTATTCCCTTTCCGATGATAGGTGGTATGCCATGTGATTCCTCATGGTTGAGGAGATATGAAAGTTTAAAGTTGAAGACCCGAAATCATGGTCAATGGTGGTTATGTATTGTACAAAGTAGTTGTAAACTGGTCATGCATTGGTCCCAAAGTTTTTGAAAGTGGTCAACTTAGTTGTAACTTGTGGTACAAGTCAGTCGTAAACCTAAACTAGGGTTGAACATGAAAGAGTATAAATACAACTATGCTTGGTTCATTTGGAGTGTGAGTGAGCAAGTGCATGAGATGGTATTGTATATGTGTATCTACACTTGAGGTCTATGATTTCAGATATGGTGATCTATTGGCACAATCTTGGTACAAATTTCAGAGAGAAGATGAAGAGAATAAGGGTGAAATTCAAGGGAAGATGAAGTCTTGGTCTAAGGTATGTTCTTTACAGGTCATTGTACCATTTTCTCTATAACTATTTTTATGTAATGAGTCAAACCGTGAAAATTGGAGGATATTTCCAAAACTTAATAAGGTATCTATGGTAAAAATTTCAGCCTCTGAGGAGTTTCAGTTTGTGAGATACACTGTGTGGAAGATAGGCCTTTTGACTAGTCCTCAAACTAGTCTCAAACAGGTGTTATGTGTAAAGACTACATAACTTCTTCATAGAGGATCCAAATTCCATGAGAAAGGGAAGATGAATTATTGGTCTAAGGTATGTTATTTATAGGTCACTGTACCATTCTTTCTATAACTATTTTTTTGTAATGAGTCAGACCGTGAAACTTGGAGGATATTTCCAAAACATAATAAGGCATCTGTGGTAAAAATTTCATCCTCTAAGGAGTTGCATTTTGTGAGATACACTGTGTAAAATATAGGCCTTTTGAATAGTCCTCAAACTAGTCTCAAACAGGTCTTATGGGTAAACACTACATAACTTATTCATAGAGGATCCAAATTCCATGAGAAAAATTATAGTGGAAACATTACAATCTGTAGTAGTTTGTGTGTAAATTTCAGAATCGTATATGAAATGTTGAGCACGTAGAATATCGTACAAGTGAGCTCTCTAGAATAGGAAAAAATTCATGAGTGTCTGCCATATTTTCTATAACTTTTGTTCTAGGAAGTTTTGAACCCTGAAATTTGGAAGAGATGGACAAAAGAGATCAAAGTATCTATGGTTAAAATTTCAGTGATTTAATCACAATACTTTCAGAGATATGCTCTATGGAAGTTAGGGTTCCTAAATAATCCTAAAAATGTGTTTCAAACATGTCATCTTGGTATTTATGCTACAACTTATTTTCCGTGTCTATTGATGGACGTTTATGACACACCATCAACGAGAAGGGAAGATCTGGTTTGGGGTTGTCTATTTAACCCAAGTTGTTTGGTATAATCTACCTTGGCGGGTTTTATGGCTCCATTAGCCAACTAAGATCCTAAAACAACTAAAATATGTGGACTAACTTAAGGTACAACTCTAACAATCAACACTTTAATTACAAATGCTTGACTAACAGTGTTTATGTACAATAGCTATATACAATTTACAAGGTTTAAGCAAAGCCTCGTGAAAATAATTGTTTTCAGCTAATGGATCAAAATAAGAAAATAAAGGAAATTGTCTTTGTGCTATAAATGACAAACTAATAAACAATGATTGAATAATATTGTAAATGATAAAACGATAATGGTCAAAGAATTTAACGTTTAAATGATGCAATAATTATTCATTCGCAAATAAACAAATTAAATAAAATATAAACTAACTAACCTGACGTTGATCAGCAGTACTAAGCTAGATTTGTGTGTCTGTATTTGTATAAGTTCATCTTAACCTATGTCAAGTGTAAACCTATGAAAAAGGAAAGAATAATAATTCCTGAAGAAACTCAAAGAAGTCTTTTATATTCTAGAATGAGTTTATGATGACAGAAAGACAAATGATTATATATCATGTGACTTTAGAATGTCCAAATAACTGAAAAATGAAAGAAATTTCAATCCTCGGTAAATTGTGTTACCAGTTATCTAGTATCATATGTAAAATCAAAATACTTGAATAGATGATCATCCATAGATATTAGAGGAACCCAAATATAATGAGCCATATAAATGAAAACATAACATGAAAAGTTATATGCAGAACAGTCTAAAGCTAGTTCAATACAAATAAAGTTTCATATTCAGAAATTATACGAGAAACAATATTAACATTGCACAATCTACAAAAGGACAAAAGAAAAAGACTAAATTGTATCACATATAGCTTCAGTATAATAAGTTCATCATAAGGTCCAAAAGGAAATTTTGGGACAATACACTCTTAAAGATTGAAAAAAATTAATACATAAATGATAGAAATTTACCATGTATTGATAAAACAGACTAAAGCTAATTTAAATCAATGCATAATCAATTAATTAAAGAATATGAAGATATTATAATGAAAACAAAACCATTTTACTCATAGGACAAAAGTCATTAAGCAACCTAAAATTCCATATTCTTCTTTGAAAATACTTGTCCATTCTCCCAAAGATTCCAACCATTTGTTACTCAATTTGAAAAGAAAAAAAAATTACAAAATATATAATATACAGAAAAGAAAGCATGAAAATCCTCCTCTCAATTTCCTGGATCCCTGGGCTCTGAACTTTCTCATATATTTATGCAATGAATGAACAGTCTGGGCATCACTAATAATTTCAGCTATCAGAAATTTTCCTCGTAACATGACAGCAATATATCTCAAATCATACATTTGTTTGGGAAAAATCTCGTGATTAAGATAAATGGGTCTATTCTGGAGATGTGTTTTGAATCACGTCTTCAGATTCTTCACGGTTTGGCTGAAACAAGTCCCGCAAAATCGTTTGTTTGTTTTTTAATGCATTTCCAAATATTATTTGTTGTTGCTCATAAACTATTTGTAGCAATCCAATATTATTTTGGATCAATTATATTGAACGTATTTAGATAATTAAATCAAGCCATGATCGGATCCATACCAAATAACTGATAATAGAAACCTGTGAAACAAGAAGAACCCAAATTAATAACCTAAAAATTGTGAATAAAACAAAATCTAGAACAATAAAATTAAAATGAATTTAAACTAACTATAAGTTCTAAACAAATCTTCTTTATATTTTCCTTTCAAATATGATCTTAAAATTCTAGAAGCTTCAAGATGATGGAGAGGAGAAAAATATTGTTTTTGAGTTTTCACAAAATCAAACAAATGATAGATAATTCTTTTTATTATTATTTTATTTTTATTTTGAAATGGGATGCAACCTAACAAAATAATTTAATTAATTAAACCTACCAAATGATTTTGTGAAAATGATTGTTAATAAGCAAAAGACGAAAACATGATCATAATTTAAACGAAACTAAACACTTGATAAAAATTAAGGTTTTCATTTAAATTAAGATTTCTATGTTCGTCTCTCTCTCATTCAAATTTGTTCAAATGTGAACAAATGTCATAGAAAATATGTGTCATAATAAAAACTCTCAAATTATAAAGCTCGGCCATCATCAAACTCTATAGAAAGTAAAACGAAATGACATTTAAATTTCATGAAATTCAAACTAAACAAAAGAAAATAATATAAACTCAAACCAACCTCGAAACAAACAAAAACAATACCAATCCAATCAAGTCAAAGGGAAACAAACGAAGAATCGAAGTAAAATTTTGAGGGACGCTAGATTTTGATTAAAAAAAAAGAAGGGGGTTGTTGGGGCCCAACAAATGGCGACTTACTGGGAGAAGCAGTTATCTCTGACCTATTAAAATTTCATCGTAGGGAAGAATAATAAGACTTGGATATACTTTTAAGCTACTTTGAAAAAAATCCACTTTAATATTACAGAATATTAAGACTAGCTCAGATTTATAGAAAAATATGAAAAAAATAAAATAATGTTTTTACAGAGGATTATAACCTGAAGTTGTGTTTTAATCAAAGAGTCACGATGTTTATAAAAGGAATTCAATACCATTGACATATCCACTGCTGCCAACAGGCGTCCATAGCCTTGACAGGGATCTCATTTAACCCACTCAAATGCTTTAATCCCATCCAATAGTTCTATCCACGTGATATATGCTTCCATAAAATTTAATTTAAAAATATATACCTGCTACCTCTCAACCCGACATTGTTTCATTGTCAGCAGGCATGTTAAGTACCCCGATGAAGTTGTTTTAGTATCATGTGTGCATTTACCCACTACCAACGAGCCTGTTTAGTACCCCGACGGGTTTACACACACTTCCCACACTTAAGTGCTTCCAACCCTCTTATGCCACTTTTAAATAATAATAGAATTATAGATTTATTGATGACAAAGAGAGCGGGGTGATACTGGAGGTTAATTTTCAATACAGGTAAACAATTGATCATTCTTTTTCTTTCAAAACTAGAAGTTTGATCATGGTTTAAAGATTTTAGGTTTCAGTTAAGAAATCATCTAGAGAATAGGGAAGCACTTAAAAGTGATCTTTTAAGAGCAGGGACGATGTAAAAATTCTAAGTATAATCATAATTCCCAAATATCTCGACACATTTCAAGGGTAATACTTTGACAAAGACCGTTTAAGATTTCATAGTACTCAATTGACTTACAAATCAATTATCTGAGTTGAACCTTCACATAAGAAATTGTTTAAACTATTTCAATTTTTTTTCGAAAACACAAGTCTTGAAATGAATGATTCCTTAAACAATCAGTCTTTGATCATAAATATATTTATTCAAAAAGAGAGACAAGAAGAAAGTTCAATCAAAGAAAGAAATCAAAAAGAAACACACAACAAACTGAATCAAATTTATTAATGGGATTCAAAATCATAAGTATATCGAAAAAAACAAAATTGAAATAGAAAAACCACGCTTTTAGAAACAATTTTGGCCAAAGATAAACTCGAGTTTTGGGATCTACTAGCATCTCACTATAACATAAAGGAATAACTAAATGATATAAAATCTCATGTGTGAGCAAGTTATTTTCTTAAGATAGTGATGCATAAGATGTTACTTTGACCAAGCATTATTATTAAAAATAAAAGAGACTAAAAGAAAATAGAAAAATCCTTATTAAGATGAGTGCAATCCTACTCATGGTACCTTGGGTCAGGGTTAAATTCAGGTGAATTGATAGTTCAAATTTACTTATCTCTTTACTTTCCATTTTTAAATTCCCATTATGATAATGTTTTTTTGAAAAGAAATATTCAACGAAAAAGAAAAGAGAAAAAGATTAAAGTGGACTTCCCCAACAACATTCATATTATGGTTCTCTTGGTGTACCCACTTGTGTTCCTAGCTACATTATTACAAAAAGAAACATTGAGAAATAAAACTAAAGGAAACCTACTCCTAAACCTACTCTAACTACTAAACAAATCAAAATACTAAGTGAAGTCATGCTTCCAATGTAGCCATCGGAGTAACTTCAATCCTGCAATGAAAACAAAATCTAATATTAGTAACAAGAATGGTATTATATTGAAATATGAAAAAACTACATCATACTTACCTTTATCGTCATCATTTAAAAAGAGAGAAGGCATGACCTTACTATTCCCTTGAACATTATTTCTATATGAATCCTCCATCCATTTTGCAATTTTTTCATTATATGGGTCACGAAAACATGAAAAAATGAGATTGTGAAGCTCTTGAACACATGATTGCATAACATGATGATAAAAAATATCAAGGTACAAGGGATAATATGTAGAAGAGTTGAGGAGACAAAATGTATCTCTTAAGATGATCAAAATATGTGTTTCAAATTGTGGTTTTGTTCCCTCTCCTTGTATAAAATGATCAAGCTCTGTTGTATTCTCTTTTAAAGAGTACGATATAGTTTCTAAGAGACAATTTGGTTCATCATAAAATGGTGAATGTGAGAGAAAATTACCAGAATTAGATGATTCATTACTAGTTTGACCAATGTTGTCATGTCCCACTAATTGATCATGAACCTGTTCACATGAGTGCTCGGGGAAGTTTTACTAAAAACAAGATTGCCAAATTCACATTCCATCTCTTTTACTTCAGAAACAATTGCAATATCTTGGAGAGTTTGACCACGGTCTCCTTTTGAATTCAAATGTTCCTTCCTCAATAGAAAAAGACATTGTTGCCAAAGAAATATCATAAGCCATAATTGTATCTTGTAAAATGTCATGTTGCTTCTGATCTGCCAAAATGAAAGAAGTTGACAAAAATGTGGTTCTTTAATCACTTCAAGATCATCATGAACTTTTAAACCATCTTTAGATTGAGTATTAGTGCTCAATTTAGATTGGTTAACAATTAATTGATCTTTCTTTTCTAAGAGAGAAATGTGATAGTGAAACCATTCATTAGTAAGAGACATTTCTTTCAAACGGAATCTACTACAAACATGTATGAACCTAATTGCAAAATCATTAAATGATTCATCATTTTATTTTCTTAACCAACTTAATTATTCACTTAATTCATCATAATCATAATTGTTAAAATCTGATAAAAACTCAAATACAAACTCAGACAAAGAATGAATCGAATTAGCCGAAATAGATTCGAACCAATATTTAACCCGACCTTAGAAGGTGAGAGAAAACAATCTACATATGATATTGAGATCAATGATCTTATTCTTTAATCACTTATAAAAAAAATAGAAATATGGTCTATTGCAGATTTGTTCCCTTCACCATCAAAGGTGAGCTCTAAAAAGAGATCAGTTGTCTTGTTGGGAATAACTGGTAATGAGACATTGAAATCATGTTCCAACATAGTAATTTGGCTAGGATCCATAAAAAATTAAGAAATTAAAGAAATTGACTCCAAATAGTTAGCTTTCCATCTAACTTGCCTTTTAGTGCATTATAAGATGACACATAAGAATAATTTATAAACCTGGAATTATGACAGGGTGAGGGGTGAAACATTTAATCATTAAATTTACCTCGGGCCTCCTTTTAGCACCATTTATTGACAGGCGTTTATGACACACAATCAACAAGAAGGATAAATCCAGACTGGGATTTTCTATTTAACCTAGGTCATTTGGTATGATCTAACCTAACATGTTTAATGGCTCTATTAGCCAACTAGGGTCTTATTATCCCTGACTTTTAGGGATAACTATGAGATCATGTCTCAAGACCCACAGGTCCTAGACATGGAGAAAAGAGAGTAGGATTGACCTGAGAATGGCCCTGGAGGGCCAATCCTTTTCTTCTTCCATCATCTTTATCTTTTCAGCAGTAGCAACATCCATCACCATCAGCTTGGTCTTATATCAGAGGAGGTTCTTGCTTCATGAGGTAATTGGTCCAAGTATCATGGTATGTGTCACTTTTGATCATTAAAACCTTTAAATATATGCATTTGATTCCTTTTATCTCTAACAACCACTTGGATCTTACATTATCCCACTTGACCATGCTCTGGGAGATTGACAGGGTATCCTTGCAAGCCTGTGCCCATAGGTCTGGGCTTGCCACTGGGGGGTTTTTGAAAAGCCATCATCCACTCCCATCATAGCACCACTATTTCATCTTATCTCCCGCTCACCTGTCCCATTCCCCTTGTCCAAGCATTGGGTTGACCTGTTTGTAGGATTGCACCTTATCTCATGGGAAGAATGGGCTAAAGGCCCAGAAGGTAAAGGCAGCTGGTAAAAGATAAAATCCTAGAAATAAAACCTCGACATGCTTTGCCCAGGGATCCCGAGAAGGTAATAAAAATCCTCTCAGTAAGAAACAAGAGGGACCCAGAAAATACAAACAAGACCTACTCAAGAGGATAGGGGGTCTCATAAGGAGCCAGCCTTTTAGGTTCATGGGTACCTAACAGTATGACATTTCCACCATCTGGTTACCATGCCAGGGCAGTGACCTTTGGTTGCATGGCCAAGGAAAAAGGGGTCTCATCACGAGCCAGCCTTCTCATCCCTGTGAAAGTAATTGTGAGTAACACTATCAGCTCTGGTCACCATGCGAAGGAAATGTCCTCTGGTTAGCCCTTGAATAAAAGAAAAAAGAAGAAGAAAAAGAAAATAAAAGAAAATAATAAAGGCAAGAGTGGGCTTGGAAAAATTTCCATCCATGACAGGTACAACTCACCTTCTACAAAGGCACCCACAGATAACATCATGCATCCCTAGCTCTCACTTCACCCACATGTCTAGACATCCCCTAGCCACATCACCTCACTTACATGGCTTGGATGAAACCATCCTGGAAACTTCCCCTTTCTTATGGATACTAGCCCAATAGTTAGTCTTGTCTTTTTCTCCAGTCATGTATTGTAGGTTTTTGTAATGTCTTTGAGCTATTGACTGATGTATTAGGGTCTTATGCATATGTTTGATAATATTGATGATGAAACATGATTAACATTGCTATGATCCTGGTGTTTGATGAGCCCATGGAGGGCATAGACTTTGATGTGTAGGATCATGCCTGATGGAAAGGTACCATTTGGCCCTATACACATGGGGAGATGATCAATTCAGACAACCATGGGGCTGAAGAGCCCACCAGATGGATGTTGAGACCCCATCAGGGGGCAGAGATAGGATAGTAGCTGATTAGGGTCTTGCATCGGAGAAGAAGAGGATGTTTCATTAGAGGCACTTTGGCGGAGCCCAGCCTAGGGGGAATGACACCTCTTTAGTGGAACGTTGGCCTTGGAAGGCTCAGGACACCCCTATCCTCACCATGACATCATCCAACTTCATGGACATTCATGGAGGCAGACTGGGTAGCAGTCTCACATGTAGCATGTTGGAGAGGCCCCTGGGGGGGTAACGTTTTATTCCTGGATGTCTCATCTGCCCTAAAAGGGGCTAGCGCTGCTCTTGAAGGGGATTTTACCTTTTTTACAGCTCAGTTAGGGTTTTAATTTGAAAATTTAATGTAAAAACAGTATTATGGCCTTGATGGCATTTTTATGACCTAAAAGTTAATTAAGGTCATTGATACAGTATATATTGAAAAGTTTTAGCCTCATTTTATCATAACACATTACTCACTCATTAGTGAGGTCTGATTTTAGCGCACGACTTGGGTATTTTTTCTGGTTTAGTGAGGCACACTTGTTGAAGGAAGGCATTTTTTGGCATTTTATGGTTTTCCTCTTGAAGGAAGGTGTTACAACTAGGGTTTGCATGGTTATTTCTTAAAGAATTGTAGGTATTTTTCTGCAAAACTTCATGATTGAATGGTTGTAGTCTTATTTTCTTACGTGTATTTATAATTTGTTGAATCAAAACCCTAGGTGACAAGCACACAAGTAGGTCCTTGTCTCATGTCCCCTAAAAGAGAAATTTTCATCCATTAAAGAAGGAAGGAAGAGCCTAACCATAACTACACTCTCATTTCTTCTTCTCCATGAGCTAGCCATACCTTCCAAAACTCAAGAAGGACGAGACATCCCAGGCCTAGGTTATCTACACCTAGGGTCATTCTTCTTCTAGGGTTTACTGATAGAGCCTTGTTGTAGCAACACTCTCCCTCACTACATTCTCTTGTCTTGATTTATCTTTCATGCTAGTCATTTTTGCCAAGTTAACCTAAGGAAGGGGGAGAGAGCATGAGGCCTTACTTTGGAAACACTGGAATGAGCCTCTCTCCCATAAGGATCTGATTCTAGGGCCCTGCCATAGTATCACTTCAAAACTATTCTTTCTAGTCCTTAGTCGTCCTCCTTCAACCCTTGTGTCCTCTATTAAATTGACCCCATAAGCCCAAAGGCACTGATTTTATACCTCCAACATTAAAGTGAAAGTGATCAAACAAACTCTCAAACTCTTTTCTAAATTGAAACCCTAACTAACTACTAACCCTAAAGTTGTTGACGTCATACTTGAACATCTCATCTTTATGCATCAACATCTTGTTTAGGAAACAATTGAATGGTGATTTGGGCATTAATTGATGTTGTATTAATTTGTTACATTGAATGCCATCTCATTTAAGTATCTATTGAGGAAGTAATATTATTTTCATTGCTATATTGATAAACATTGACTTTGTCAATATTTATTGCCATAATTGTTTATTTAAATATCAGATAGTCTTATGAAGTACTAACCCATTGAATCATAGCTTGCATATATTGGTTTGTTGTTGATTTGTTCTGGGCAGGCATTTTTCTTTGGGGCTTCACTTCATTATTGGTTGTTTAGCCAGACTATCTATTTTTGGTGGTGACCTGTGAAGGGGAAACTTTACCTTTTTCCTTTTAACTTTTGCCTCTTCAAAACTCCAGGTTTTCGGGGACGTCTCCCCTGGGCCTGACCTCCCTAAAGAGAAAGAACCTCCCCATCATGGTGACATTGGGCGGGATAGGTTCCTGTTATGCCAGTTTCGCCTTCTATTTTATATCCATTTGACCTAGCTACAAATTTTGCGATAACATTTTGGTGACGTTGACGGGGAACACTGAGTCAATTCTCCTCAAGATGACACTTTTTGGTAAGACTTGCCTAAAAAGCCTTATTTTACAAGCTTACCTGGCGAATCCACTAGGGTGTTTTCCCTTTTCTTTGATGATTTCAAGAAAATCATCTGGAAACTATACAAATAGCTAATGATGACCCATAGTGGGCATTAGTATATACTTTCATCTACTACTATGACCTCCATAAATCATGTCACCCTTGTAATTTATCCCAAGTGGTATCATAAAGAACTCTTTGTCCCTTTAAACTTACCTAACATCCTAAGGGGGGTTACATGATCTACCCAAGAAGGTCGAGTTCTGGATACCTAAGTTTTCAGGGGAAGATGGATCTTATGTCAACTCTCATTGGAACGACTTCTGTGATGCATTCTAGTTTCACCAATTCGGACAAGAACACCCCGATGGATTTTTAAGGCTTTTTGTGAGCTCACTCACGGGAAGTGCCAGAAGATGGGTTAAAAAACTCCTGAAAGGAAGAATCAAAACCCCTGAAGATCTTGAACAAGCCTTCATGAAACATTGGTGTGAAAAAGAAAGCATGGATTCCCTTTACTCTAAATATACTGATATTTGCAAAGCCTCTAGTGAGGGCATTAGGGATTACAATGATAGGTTCAACCTTCTCCTCAAGAATATCAGACCTAGTTTCTCATAAGAAGTTGTCCTCCAACACTACTTGAACTTGTTGGAAGGAGTTTTGCAGTTTACTCTCAAAGATCGGTCACCCTTGACTCTAGAAGAAGCACAAGGTTTTTCTTGTCAGATTGAGAAGAACCTGGAATTCGAAGACTACATCCATCAAGTCGATCTCTCATACAATAATGACCCTTCAGAATCTAGTCACGAAGATATCACCGAAGATGAACCCAATTTCTCAAAAATTCTGGAGGTAAAAATCATCCTTCCGAAAAGGAAATGGAGCACAGCTTTCTAAAACATCAACAATGTCTCAAGCGTCTCAAGACATCGTGAACCATCTGAGTATTTGGGTGTGGCCACTCGTAAAAAACCTAACTTTGAAGATTCCTTGTTTTTCTTGAACACACCAATGTTGGAAAATCAAGACATGAGTGAAACCAATAGGTCTAAAGAGCCTTGGGTACATAACGAAAATAACTTAGACACTAGTATGTCCTGTTTCTTGCAAAGGGTTGAGAGAATTTGTGAAATCATTCATTTTTTGACAAAGTAAGACCCAGATGACCAAATATATTTTGAGGGGACTCCCACACTATTACAGACTGGTCAGTTTGAGCAAGATGAGAAAACACCCTCTTTATCATTAATATATGATCTTGGACCTAGTGATTACAAATCAATGGATCCATACCTATTTCAAGGTGGCCCCACTTTTCCCTTGACAGAAGAAGACACAGATTCGAGTGATTATCTCGACGATGCCTCTAATATCTCTGAAGATTCAGATGAAGATGGCTATCCAATACAGAGACTAAGTAATATCATTGAGTGGAACGAAGATGTTTTTAAAGACATAGAAGTTCTAAGCATCATCATTGTGGATGAAAACCCTTAGTGTTCTCAATGCAGTGAAGCACATTGGGAACATGAGTGTTCTTACAGTAATGGTGTCCATCAACAAGTGGACAATATAGAACACATCATAGAAGGCCCTCAAATAAATATCACCGCTGAAGAGAATCAAGAGGCCATAAAAGAAGCGGCTAGGTCAGCCAGAATGGCGGTAATAAAAAAACTAGACAAAGAATCAAAAGAAATGCTAAAGAAACAAGAGTTCCAGGTGTATAGAAGAAAGAATTTTAACCAACCTATTGCTGACCAAACCAAAAACCCACCTTTGGATGTAATCTTTCATAAAACATCCAAGATTGAAAGGGTTAAACTTAACTTTGACCTTGAAGGGGTATTATCCAAGATGTTTGTAACCATCCCTTTGAAAGAATTCATTAAGGTACCATTTGTCAAAGAGTGATTTGAATTTTTTTTCTAAGGATCAGATGGACCATTGAAAGATGGAACTATTGGTCATATCCAGAATGTATCTGTGACTACAACTTATGTGCGAGAGCCAAGTGATTCCATCAAAGATGACAAAGCATGTGAAAAAACCAGATAGACTCCTCATAAATATTCTCTAGAAGATAGGCCTTTTACAAAGGAAGAAAATTCTAATCAGATTAAATGGATCAAGAAAGAGGAATACCAACAACTCCTTCACAAGTTCAAAGGCCAGGAATTTGAGACTATGAAAATACTAAAGAAAGTGGAAGATGATGTACGAATCCATCCTTCGCAGTAGGAAATCTTTATAGCAGAAAACCACCCATTTCCCTCTACACAATACACAAGGGTTGTTCAAGGAACGACAAATTTCAAAGTCAGAGAGTACAAGGAGGGGGACGTAGTATGGATGTGGGATGCCAATAAAGGGAAGCCTACTAATATCAAAGGAAACAATCATTTTTGGCTTGGCCATTTTAGGTTGGAAGAAAGTCAATTAATGACTCTTATTACATGTATACACTGGAGGGACAAAGGCACACAGTGCCCGTCAGCAGGCACCTCCTCAAACCCCACCAGGATGGGGTAACCTGAATTCATAGGTAAGTACAAGTAAGTAGGCATTTTGTGTTAATGTATTATACCATTTGCATTTCATGTTAGTTGGCTTCCACATTTGCATTATTGATTGTTTTATTTCAGTATATATATATATATA
>JZKD02S2189354.1:2252794-2271017 GCA_000966675.3 Picea glauca | reverse complement strand
GAGAGCTGAGTGATTCCATCAAAGATGACAAAGCATGTGAAAAAACCAGACAGACTCCTCATAAATATTCTCTAGAAGATAGGCCTTTTACAAAGGAGGAAAATTCTAATCAGATTAAATGGATCAAGAAAGAGGAATACCAACAACTCCTTGACAAGTTCAAAGGCCAGGAATTTGAGACTATGAAAATACTAAAGAAAGTGGAAGATGATGTACGAATCCATCCTTCGCAGTAGGAAATCTTTATAGCAGAAAACCACCCATTTCCCTCTASACAATACACMAGGGTTGTTCAAGGAACGACAAATTTCAAAGTCAGAGAGTACAAGGAGGGGGACGTAGTATGGATGTGGGATGCCAATAAAGGGAAGCCTACTAATATCAAAGGAAACAATCATTTTTGTCTTGGCCCTTTTGGGATGGAAGAAAGTCAATTAATGACTCTTATTACCCATATTCACTAGAGGGACGAAGGCACACAGTGCCCGTCAGCAGGCACCTCCTCAAACCCCACCAGGATGGGGTAACCTGAATTCATAGATAAGTATAGGTAAGTAGGAAGTTTGTATTCATGTATTATACCATTTGAATTTCATGTAAGTTGGCTTCCACATTTGCATTATTGATTGTTTTATTTCAGTATATATATATATATATATATATATATATATATATATATATAATCTATGTATGTTGGGGTGGCATTACCACCCCATTTTGTTACTGATGCCCCTATTGAGTTTGAGCAAGTCTGCAGGTTATTCCAGAGATGTTGAGGTTCTCATGCGCTCTATGGTGAGCACATGTCCCCAAGTAGGAGCCAGATGTTATCCCTGATTTTTAGAGATAACCCGGAGATCATGTCTCGAGGCCCATAGGTCGTAGACATGGAGTACCAAGAGCAGGATTGACCTGAGCATGGCCCTAGAGGGCCCATCCTTTTCTTCTTCTGTCATCTTTATCTTTTCACCAACAACTCCATCCATCACCATCGGCTTGGTCTTGTATCAGACGAGGTTCTTGCTTCATGAGGTAATTGGTCTAGGTATCATGGTATGTGTCACTTTTGATCATTAAAACCTTTAAATATATGCATCTGATTCCTTTTATCTCTAGCAACCACTTGGATCTTACATTATCCCACTTGAACATGCTCTGGGATATTGACTGCATATCCTAGCAAGCCTGTGCCCATAGGTATGGGTTTGCCACTGAGGTATTTTTAAAAATCCATCGTCCGCTCCCATCATAACACCACTATTTCATCTTATCTCCTTCTCACCTATCCCATTCCCCTTGTCCAGGCATTGGGTTGACCTGTTTGTAAGATTGCACCTTATCTCATGGGAATAAGGGGCTAAAGGCCCACAAGGTAAAAGTAGCTAGTAAAAGATAAAAGCCTTGAAATAAAACCTTGAGATGTTTTGCCTAGGGATCACCGAGAAGGCAATAAAAATCCTCTCAGTAAGAAACAAGAGGGACCTGAAAAATACAAATAAGACCTAGTCAAGAGGATATGGGGTCTCATAAGGAGCCATCCTATTAGGTTCATGGGTACCTAACAGTATGATATTGCCACCATATGGTTACCACACAAGGGCAGTGACATTTGGTTGCATGGCCAAGGGAAAGGGGGTCTCATCATGAGACAACATTCTCATCTCTGTTAAATTACTTGTGGGTAACATTGTTAGCTCTGGTCACCATGCCAAGGAAGTGTCCTCTGGTTAGCCTTTAAATAAAAGAATAAAGGCAAGAACGGGTTTGGAAAATTTTCCATCCATGACAGGTATTGCTCACCTTCTACAAAGGTACCAACATAGCATCATCCATCCCTAGCTCTCACTTCACCCACATGTCTGGACATCCTCTAGCCACATCACCTCACTTACATGGCTTGGATGAAACCTTCATGGAAACTTCCCCTTTCTTTTGGATACTAGCCTAATAGGATGTCTTGTCTTTTTCAATTATCATGTATTGTAGGTTTTTGTAATGTCTTCGAGCTACTGACTAATGTATTAGGGTCTTATGCATATGTTTGATAATATTGATGATGAAACTTGATTAACATTGCTATGATCTCAGTGACTGATGAGCCCAAGGAGGGAATAGCCTTTGATGTGCAGGATCATGCCTGATGGACATGTATCATTTGGACTAGTACACATGGGGGGATGATCATTTCGAACCTCCATGGGGATAAAGAGCCCACCAGATGGATGTTGAGACCCCATTAGGGGGTAGAGACAAGACAGTGGTTGATTAGGGTCTTGCACCGGAGAAGAAGAGGATGTTTCATCAGAGGCACTTTGGTGGAGCCCGACCTAGGGGAAATGACCCATGTTCAGTGAAACGTTGGCCTTGGAAGGCTGAGGACGCCCCCATACTCACCATGCCATCATCCAACTTCATGGACATTCATGGAGGTAGACTGGGTAGTAGTGGCACGTGTTGCATGTTGGAGAGGCCCCTCGGGGGGCTAACGTTTTTCTCTTGGATGTCTCATCTTCCCTAAAAGGGGCCAATCCCTACCTTGAAGGGGATTTTACCATTTTTACAACTCAGTTAGGGTTTTAATTTGACAATTTAATGTAAAAGTAGTATTATGGCCTTCTCGACCTTTTTATGACCTAAACGTCAATTAAGGTCATTGATACAGTATATATTGAGGAGTTTTAGTCTCATTTTATCATAACACATCACTCACTCATTACTGAGGTCGGATTTTAGCACCCTAATTGGGTATTTTTGTTGGTTTAGTGAGGCGCACTTGTTGAAGGAAGGCATTTTTTGGCATTTTAAGGTTTTTCTCTTGAAGGAAGGTCTTACAACTAGGGTTTCCATGGTTATTTCTTGAAGAATTGTAATTATTTTTCTGCAAAACTTCTTGATTGAATGATTGTAGTCTTATTTTCTTACATGTATTTATAATTTTTTGAATCAAAACCCTAGGTGACAAGCACACAAATAGGTCCTTGTCTCATGTCCCCTAAAAGAGAAATTTTCAGCCATTGAAGAAGGAAGGAAGAGCCTAGCCATAGCTACGCTCTCATTTCTTCTTCTCCCTGAGCTAGTTGTACCTTCCAGAAGTCAATAAGGAGGAGACATCCCAGGCCTAGGTTATCTAAACCTAGGGTTGTTCTTCTTCTAGGGTTTAGTGATAGAGCCTTGTTGTAGCAACACTCTCCCTCACTAAATTCTCTTTTCTTGATTTATCTTTCATGCTAGCCATTTTTGCCAAGTTAACTTGAGGAAGGAGGAGAGAGCACGAGGTCTTGTTTTAGAAACATGGGAGTGAGCCTCTCTCCCCTAAGGATCTGATTTTGGGGCCCTGCCATAGCAACACTTCAGAACTTTTCTTTCTAGTCCTTAGTTGTCCTCCTTCAACCCTTGTGTCCTCTATTAAATTGACCGCATAAGCCTGAAGGCACTGATCTTAGACCTCCAACGTTGAAGTGAAAGTGATCAAAAAAACTCTCAAACTCTTTTCTAAATTGAAACCCTAACTAACTGCTAACACTAAAGTTGTTGATGTCATACTTGAATATCTCATCTTTATGCAGCAACGTCTTGTTTAGGAAGTAATTGAATGGTGATTTAGGCATTAATTGATGTTGTATCAATTTGTTACATTAAATGCCATCTCATTTCAGTATCTATTGAGGAAGTAATATTATTTTCATTGCTATATTGATAAACATTGACTTTGTCAATGTTTATTGCCATAATTTCTTATTTAAATATCGGATAGTCTTATGAAGTACTAACCCATTAAACCATAGCTTGCATATATTGGTTTTATTTTTCTTTGTTCCGGGCAGGTGTTCTTCTTTGGGGCTTCACTTCATTATTGGTTGTTTAGCCAGACTATCTATTTTTGGTGGTGACCTATGAAGGGAAAACTTTACCTTTGTCCTTTTAACTTTTTCCTCTTCAAAACTCTAGGTTGTTGGGGGCGTCCCCCCTGGGACTAAACTCCCTAAAGAGGAAGAACCTCCCCATCATGGTGACATTGAGTGGGATAGGTTCATGTTATGCTAGTTTGGCCTTCTATTTTATAGCCATTTGACCTAGCTACAAACTGTGCGATAACAGGTCCTAAAAACTATGAAAGGAAATAAACCCATCTAAAGATACAATCTTAACAATTGATGATATACAATTTGAAAAGTTTAAACAAACTTTGGGAAAGTGATTATTTGATATGATGTTTCTTAAACCGATTAAGAAAAAGAAAAACTTATTCTAATGATCAAACTATCAAACTATTAAATAGCGAATGAATGTTATTGTATTGATTTGAAAAAAATAAACAAAGTTCATTAACGTCTAGATAAAACAATCATTATTCATTCATAAATAATTTAAATAAATAATAAGCTAACTAACCTTTCATTGATCAATAGTACTAAGGTAAATTCATCTCTCTGTATTTGTGTGATCCTCTTAATCTGTGTCAAGTATAAACCTATGACAAAAGCAAGAATAATACTTTGTGAAGGAATTCAAGGAAGTGTTTCATATGCTGGAGCGAGTTTATGATGACAGAAAGACAAATAATTATATATCATGTGACCTTGAAATTCCAATAACTGAAAATGAAAGAAATTCCAATTCTCGGGAATGGTGTTACTAGCTATCTAGCATCAGACGTAAACTCAAAATACTTGAGTAGATGATCAGTCACAGATATAAACTAAACCAAAAGATAATGAACAATATAAAGAAAAACATGATATAAAATATTATGTGCATAACTAACTAAAGCTAATTCGACACAAATAACATTTCACATCAAGAAATTACATGAGAAGACATTGAAAAAACACTGCACATTCTACATAGGATGAAATCAAAAGAGTAAACTACTTTATCATATTGTTTCAACAAAATATGCTCATCATATAGTCCACGAAGGATTTTTAGGATAATAGACTCTTAAAGATTGAAAAAATTAATACACAAATGAGAGCAATTAGCTATGTATTGATAAAACAGACTAAAGCTATTTTAAATCAATGCATAATCAATTACTCAAAGAATATGAAGATATTATAATGAAAATAAAACCATTTTACTCACAGGACCAAAGCCATTAATCAACCTGGAATTCCATATTCTTCTTTGAAAATGTTTGTCCATTCTCCCAAAGATTCCAAACATCCGCTACTCCATTTGAAAAGAATTTGTTTTCACAAAAGATATAATATACAAAAAATAAAGGACAAAAATCCTCCTCTCAATTTCCTATATCCCTGGGCTCTGAACTTTCTCATATATTTATGCAATGAATGAACAGTTTGTGTGTAACTAATAATTTCCGTCATCTGAAATTTGTCTCGTAAAGAGACAACAATATATCTCAAATCGTTCATTTGTTTGGGAAAAATCTCCTGAGTAAGTTAAATGGGTCCATTCTGGAGATGTTTTCTCAACCGTTTCTTCAGATTCCTCATGGTTTGGCTGAAACGAGTCCCGCAAAATTGTTTATCTTTTTTTGAACACATTTTCAAATCTTATATGTTGTTGCTCATAAATTATTTGCAGGAATCCAATATTATTTTGGATCAATTATCTTGAACGTATTTAGATAATAAAATCAAGCCATGATTAGATCCGTACAAAATAACTAATAATAGAAACCTGTGAAACAAAAAGAAACCAAATTAATAACCTAAAAATTGTGAATAAAACAAAATCTAGAACAATAAAATTAAAATTAATTTAAACTAACTATAAGTTCTAAACAAATGTTGTTTATATTTTCCTTTCAAATATGATCTTAAAATTCTAGAATCTTCAAGTTGATGGAGAGGAGAAAAATATTAATTTTGGGTTTTCACAAAATCAAACAAATCATAGATAATTAATTTTTTTATTATTTTATTTTTACTTTTATTTTCAAATGAGATGCAAACTAACAAAATAATTTAATTAATTAAACCTACCAAACGATTTTGTGAAAATGATTGTTAATGAGCAAAAGACGAAAACATAATCATAATTTAAACAAAACTAAACAATTGATAAAATTTAAGGTTTTCGTTTAAATTAAGATGTATATGTTCGTCTCTCCCTCATTCAAATTTGATCAAATGTGAACAAATGTCATAGAAAAGATGTGTTGTAATAAAAAATCCCAAATTATGAAGCTCGTCCATCAACATCAAAACTCTGTAGAAAGAAAAATGAAATGACATTTAAATTTCATGAAATTCAAACCAAACAAAATAAAAGAATATAAACTCAAACCAACCTTGAAACAAAGAAAACTAATACCAATCCAATCAAGTCAAGGGGAAACAAATGAAGAATCGAAGTAAAATTTCGAGGGACCCTAGATTTTGATTAAAAAAAAAAGAAGGGGGTTGTTGGGGCCCAACACTGTCTTTTCAAACTGTGAAATTTGCAGAGGTATGACAGTACATGCTAGAGTACCTCATATAGAAATTTCATAATCATAAATAGAAAATTGAGCTTGTGGTGAATCTTACAAGTTGAGGTAACTTGTTGATTGCATGGCATTGTGAATGAAGGAAGGTTGATGAAGTGTTTGGTTGATTGTATGAGCAGATTCTTGTGATGAGAATTTGTTGTAGATCTATGATTATGAGCTGGAGCAGATTATATAACTGGTTGACTTGTATTTTTGTTCATTTTACTACTAGGTCAATTCTAGTTGGACAGATTGCATTCTATTGGCAAGTTGAGTCTTGCAAAAATCTGAGTCTTTCTTGAGAGTTGGTGCTCTCCATGGAGTTGGTGCTCCTTACTTCAGTAGGTGTTGATACAAGCTCCATTATTATAGTCACATGTAAAACATAATACGAAAGCTTACACATACATACAGTGTCTCATGTGTTCATTGTGATTATGGATTGATTTATATTTATTATTGATGGATGTCATTGATGAATGGTTTACATGCAATCTTACAATGATGATGTGTAATATTAGTTTTTGAAATGGTTGCTAACTTGAAGTGAGAAAAAGTTGTAAAATCCCACACACTAATTCAAAACCCCCCCTCTTAGTGTGGTTGGTGTGTCCAACAATTGGTACGAGAGCAGGCCTTCTCTATAATCCTAACAAGCTTGAAGGAGATCCATGAACACACATATGGATGTTCAAGCAGTGCCCTCTACAGATGAGGTTCCATTATTTGATGAGACAAATTATTTGAGATGGAGAGTAAAGATAAAAGAGTATTTTAAATAAAAAGGAGTAGGTATTTTTCGACCTGTTGCCTCAAAGAATCTATCCAAGTTTGCAACCCAAAAAAGAGTAAGGAAGAAACATGAAGTGGCATTGAAGATTCATTTCAATGGACTATCATATACTGTCAAAGAAAGCATGGGACTATGCACATCCTCCAAGGACTTATGGATGATGTTAGAGAAGGTGTATCAAATCAAAAGACAAGACAAAGAAGACATTCCTATCAAGGATGAGAAGGAAGACTAGGCCATCAAAGAAGGTAAAGACTCTCCACAATCTTCCAATTGAAATAATGTTGATGTTGAATGTTCCCCTACAAGTAAATAAGAAGATTTAGATACAATAGAAGAAAATTTTGTTAGCATTTATCCCATGGAAGAAGTAGAAGAAGAATCGTCAAAGATTTAAAAGAAAGTTGATTGGGTTTTTTTTCATTACCATGATGACCATAGTTATTCAGACTATAGTTATCTTCATGAGTACACTAAATAATTTCTTGAAAAGAATCAAAAGCATATCTTGGAACTAAAGGAAATGCTCAAAGTCAATGAAAAGGTCATATCTGAGAAAGATATTCAGTTAGAAGAAAAGAAGAAGGAAGATGATGAGCTTAGTAGAACCCTGGAAGATCTAGAAGAAATAAGAGAAAGCAATGTCAATATGAAGACCCAACTTGAAGAAGCCAAACGAAGAGAGGAGGTAGTGAAGAACAAATTGAATGAAAGAGAAGAGTCATGTCATAAGTTGGAAGCAGAAGTTGTGGATCTTAGAAAGAAAGTTGATAAGTCAAACACCCATGTCAAGTTCATGAAAAACTCTACAATCTTGGATGAGATCTTGGATATTCAAAGATCACAAAACGATAAATCTGGTATTGGCTACAACAAGGAAGAAGTTGGTACTCCTATGAAGCTTGATGCAGGTCCTTCATTTGTAAAGGGTGAAAGCAGGTATGATGCAGGTTTTTCATGTTCAAAGAGTGAAAGAAACACTACAATATACAAAAGATCAGATCAAGGAACACATCAAGAAGCTACTCCCACACCTCAAAAAACGTTTATAAGAGAGACACCTTCAATGATGAGTCAAAGAGGAAGGTATGGAAGTGTTTTTAATGGCCATTGTTTTTCTTGTAATGAATATGGTCATAGAGCCTTGTATTGTGGGCATCATGGAAGAAAATATGTTGGTATATTCAACAACAATGTAAGATGTTGTAAATTAAATCTTGTTGGACATATTTTTGCACATTGTCACACTATGAGATGCTAGAGTTTTGGTGGATTTGGCCACAAATCCCAGGACTATTGAAACTCAAGGAGACATTCAATGAGAAATGCTTCATACAATAAGGAAAGAAGAGTAAATGAAACATGGAAGAAAGATGAATCTTCAAGAATAGAAGATCATAGAACAAAGGCCAAGAGACTAGGACACTCCTAGATGTGAATAGCAAAAATTGAATAGGTGAACATGACTGGAGTTAATTGTTGCACAAAGAGTTTTCGTCATGCAGAAAGAAGAGTATAAAGTCTCTCAGATGACTTTAGATCATTTTACAGTAGATAAGCATCATGGATAGAGATGGATACATTTGTCCAGATATCGATGAGAAGCAATGGATAGGTTCAAGGATCATTTGTGCAGTGTTCCATTAGAGGAGTGGTATTCACAACGGCAATAGTATGTTGTATACAATGGTTTACATGGAATATTGTAGAGATGACATGGGGAGAGAACCCGTCAAGAAGAGATACCCCTTAAAAACAAAGGGGGGGAGTATTCAAAGGCAGAGGGAGAAAATTGACAGGGGGAGAGTATTCAAAGGCAAAGAGAGAAAATTGATAGGGGGATTCATCTAGTACAGAAAGAGCATGATTGCAGGGGGAATTACCTAAGGTTCAACAGATTTGTCAAGCAACATGAAGACATACATAGGTTGATCATAGGGGGAGAAACCCTTTCCCATTGATTTCAAAGGGGGAAAGTAAATTCATAGGAGAGAATCATCATCACAGGGGGATTTTATGTATGAATTTGGTGTTTTTCCATCAATGACAAAGGGGGAGATTGTTCGGCATATAGTCATTGATGTCAACATTTGATGTCATTGTGATGTGATGAGTTGTCATTGGTGTATATATTTCTGTCAAAGTATAGTTTCATCATTGATGATCATGTTCTCATATGTATAGACGCAATGTACCAAATGGATGAACTCCAAAGTGGTTCATTTATGGTCGGTCCCTTAACTGTGGAAGCTTGCATGAATCCCCCTATTGTATGGATGAAAAGAAGATGAAAAGAAAGATAAAAGGACATCATATATGGATGGATGGATAGTTCTCATTTTTTCATTTTCGATGATATGTGGTACATCATGTAATTCCTCATGGTTGAGGAGTTATGGTGATTTGAAGATTGAAGCCACAAAGGTGTGGTCATGGATCCCAAAATTGTGTAGAGGAAAAGAGCATGAAAAATAGGTCATATGGTTGTTGGAAGCATATGAATGTTTATTACTCATCATGCCCTTTCCGGTGATAGGTGGTATGCCACGTGGTTCCTCACAGTTGAGGAGATATGAAGGTTTAAAGTTGAAGACCCAGAATCATGGTCAATGGTGGTTATGTATTGTACCAAGTAGTTGTAAAGTGGTCATGCGAATGTCCCAAAGTTGTTGTATGTGTTCAAGTTAGTTGTAACTTGTGGTACATGTCAGTCCTAAACCTAAACTAGGATTGAGCATGAAGGAGTATAAATACAACTATGCTTGGTTCATTTGGAGTGTGAGTGAGAAAGTGCATGAGATGATATTGTATATGTGTATCTTCACTTGAGGTCTATGATTTTTGGTATGGTGATCTATTGGTACAATATTGGTACGAATTTCAGAGAGAAGATAAAGTGAAGAAGGGAGAAAATCAAGGGAAGATGAAGTCTTGGTCTGAGCTATGTTCTTTACAGACCATCATACCATTTTACCTATAACTATTCTATGTAATGAGTCAGACTATGAAACTTGGAATATATTTCCAAAACATATTAAGGTATATTTGGTAAAAAATTCATCCTTTGAGGAGTTGTAGTTTGTGAGATACACTATGTAGAAGATAGGCCTTTTGACTAGTCCTGAAACTAGTTTCAAGCAGGTGTTATGGGTAAACATGTCATAACTTCTTCATAGAGGATCCAAATTCCGTGAGAAAAATTGCAGTGTATAGAGTACAATCTATAGTAGTTTGTGTGTAAATTGAAGAATCATATATGAAATGTTGAGCATGTGGAATGTCGTACAAGTGATCTCTCTAGAATAGGACAAAATTCAGAAGGGTCTTCCATATTTTCTATAACCTCTGTTCTAGAATGTTTTGGACCCTGAATTTGGAGGAGATGGAAAAAAGAGATCAGAGTATCTATGGTTAAAATTTGATCCATTGAATCACAATAGTCTCAAAGATATTCTCTATGCAAGTTAGGGTTCCTGAATAATCCTGAAAATATGTTTCAAACAAGTCATCTTGTTATTTTTCCTATAAATTGTTTTATGTGGCTTTGAAAACTGTGAAATTTGCAAAGGTATGAAAGTACATGCAAGAGTACCTTAGATAGAAATTTCAGAATCAGAAACAAAAACAAGTTGAGGTGAATCTTACAAGTTGAGGTAACTTGTTGATTGCAAGGCACCGTGAATGAAGGGAGGTTGATGAAGTGTTTGGTTGATTTTATGGGCATATTCTTGTGATGATAATTTTTTGTATATCTATGATTATGAGCTATATCAGATTCTATAATTGGTTGACTTGTATTTGTGTTGGTTGTACTACTAGATCAATTCTAGTTGGATAGATTGCATTCTATAGGCAGGTTGAGTCTTGCGGCAAGCCGATTCTTTCTTGAAATTTAGTGTTCTCTTGAGATTTGGTGCTCTCATTGGAGTTGGTGCTCCTTAACTCAATTGGTGTTGATAAAACCTTTGTGATTGTAATCACATGTAAAACATAATACAAAAGATTACACATACATATGGTGTCTCTTGTGTTCATTGTGCTTATGGATTTATTTCTCTTTATTATCGATGGATGTCATTAGTGAACGGTTACATGTGATCTTACAATGATGATGTGTAATATTATGTTTTGAAATGGTTCCTAACTTGAAATGAGAAAAAGTTGTAAAATCCCACACACTAATTCACCCCCTTCTTAGTGTGGCTGGTGTGTCCAACAATAAATACAAGCCTAAGCACTATTTTCCAATCATATTAGCTTCTTATGTCTCTAATGATGGGTGGAGTGTCCACTTGAAACATTGGAAGTTTCAAAACCTCTCACATAGTTTTATCCAGTAAATTGTTCTACTATTACATGACCAAATGTGGAAACCTACATACTCATATTGAGATGTAATCTATCAATGCTTAAAAGATACCGAATTAAAATGGATTTATTTTGGTATGCTTTACATGAATATATATGCATGTAAAACATAACAACATAAATACATTTTAACTGGAGATATTTAAAACATTGAGAGATTACAACTCAATAGCTTTTTTGGATCCCTCTTAGTGTTTAATAGATGCAGAGTTAATATGGAATTATGTCAGTGTAAACTATCTCAATCATGCAAATTATCATTAATATTGTGGATTGATAAAAACATTCAGAAATGGTACTGAACAAAATCAGATACCTTGTTTTATAATAGTTGATTGATTTCATTTTTATAATGTTATCTTTATATATAAAAGGATTTGTGAATGATTACTATTTCACTCACGTAAGAATCTTTATTACTATGTGTTTATCTTTGTATAGCATAATATATGGTTCCAACATACATTGACATTAGCATTACAATCTCTTCTATCCTCATATAATCCTTGAATCCAAACCATAAATATTGTTTCTTTTCTTGGATCCTTCCATGTAACTTGATATTATACCAGATGTAAATTCACATTTCTTACTGAAAATGTCCCTTACTAAGTTAAATACATGTAAAATCTATGTATCTTGGATTCATTTTTATGACAAATACCTCTCTTTACTCAATGTAGAAACAAAATCTAAAAAAAAAATATTTGATTCATCATTCCTTTAGTTCCTTCCTCTCATACTAGAAGGAAATAAACATAAAAATTGGGCTCCACTTCTAAAAATTTCCATTTTTCATACAAGGTAGAAAATAATAATAAGGACTTCTAAGAAATCCAATTTGATTCAAGGTAATTTTTGTTAGAATTATATTTGTTGCTAATTCTGTTTGGATGCATGCAATGTAGGGTAAGGAGTCTATCCAACCCATCTCTTTACAATTTCTATAGATCAAGGCCATTAAATCTTGTATCCATTATTTTCAAGAAACTTGATAGAAATCTATGAGACACATTTCATTGAAGATCGACTTAACATCCAATGAAACTTTTATTTGGGTACTCGAGCTCAAATCCAATGAATAGAGGCGAAGTTTTGTACTCATGGACATAGCTCATTTTCTCACTTATTCCATCCTTGAAACCTCAATTTTTCTTTTCAAATTCTCTAGGAATTTGATCTCTAAACGGGAAAAAAATTGACCAACTCATAGCCTTTTTCACTATTAAAAAATATTGTTTCTTTTGCAACCACAATTCTCATGTTTCCTCCACCACCCTTCAGACATCCTCTCATAATAATTCTATATCCATACAATAACAAAAACCATGGTTTCACTTCCAAAATGATCAAACAATGGATAGTTCAGAACAATAGAAATTAAGGGATCTAAAGGATCATAGTAAGGTTCGTGATCATCTAAAAGATCAAGGCTTACTATTTGGTTGTATGTGGGAATATATGATATTACATAGTCGACAACACTAGTACCTAGACCATGGATACCCATTCAATAATACTCTCCTACCAAAATAAAAAGGAAAAATACATATATGCTAAGGATAAAGACTATAATCCTTATCACCATGCATCTCATCTAGTCATCAAATAACCATTTCATTATCTACCATTGTCACACAAAACACAAGGAATATCTTACCCCTCTTTTCTTAATGGCCCATTTGTGATATTTGTCTAGGATTCCAATGCTCTTAATTTAGGTAGAAAAAGTCCAATATGTTGAATGCCTTTCCGAAATAACCTGGAAAATACAAATTATCCAATTCACATCAATAACCTATGGTCAAAGGATTCCTAATGTTTGCACCCTCTATAATCATCTATAGCATCTCTAGCTCTTCCCCAAGGTTCACAAATTCCCCTTTCACAACATAGATTTTTGGTCATCTTAAAATTTCTAGTTAATAATAGTGTATGGAAAATAATATGAGAATGGTGAGAATGAATAGACATTAAGAGAGATAAGGGTATGATGTCTAACTTTATATTTGATAGGATATTGAAGTATTCTTACATTTCTCCCATGATGGTTGTGCTCAACCCATGCTCAAATAACTACACTTCCTCACCAACCATCTACATGCCATTCCATATTATCTTTCTAAGTCAAAGGAGATTACTAGCTTCATTTAAGGTGTATGATGGAATGTAGATGATACATTAAGTTGCCACTTGGAATTAGAGGATTAGTTTCCTATAGACCCTATTTTTTCTTATGTTTGGCAGAATCATAGGCCCTCTCATCTTATCCACATATATTTGAAATCATTATATATTATATACTAGCATTAGTATTTACATGCTTATGTCCATTAAAGTATAGTTACAACATTTAGATGCCTAGCCATTCACTAGTTGGTCCTTCTCTTTGAGCTCCTTACTATGAATCTATAAATTAAGATAACACTAGTCCATGTTTAATAATAACAATAACAATAATAATAATATTGTTTTCTTAATATTTTTTTAAGCTAATGGATCACTCATATGTCAAATGAGTATAAATATTTTGATTATATTTTTTTGTGTAATTGCACTAGAGTAACCTCTACAACCCAATATGGGGGGAGATGTTGTCACCTATTGTTAGATGTGATGTTAGAATAGATAAAGTTATATTAAAATAATAATGATAACAATATTGATAATGATAATAATAATAAATTCACTCAATTAAAAAAAATCAAATAACTACTTACCTAGATATTTAGATAACAACATATAAATTAAAATTTACACATTAAATCTGGGTTTAAGATGGATCTAAACTTCAGTTGAGATTTTTTCCTAAATTTAGTAGAAATTTTAATGTAAGTTATAATTCCACTTGATTAATGGGAACTTTGACCATGGAACCTTGTTCATAAAAAAAATGACCCATTTTAAGAAGACCTAGATTGATAGGAATTTTAGGGAAAGTTATAATTCCACTTTATTAATGGAACTTTGTTCTCAAGGGTTTTGACTCATTTTAAGAGGATCTAGATTGAGTAGATCAAGGTAGAACTTTACCTTGGTTGGAAAAAGTGAGTTCACCAAAATAGTTAAAAATGTCCACTTATTAACTCACTCCTTTTTTATGGTATTACACATACTTCACTCCACCTTTAAATTTTTGGTAATTTAGATTGAGTAGATCAAGGTAAAACTTTACTTTGGTTGAAAAAATGAATTCACCATAATAGTTAAATGTGTCCACTTATTAACTCACTCCTTCTTTTATGGTATTACACATACTTCACTCCACTTTTAAATTTTTGGTAATTTAGATTGAATAGATAACATAGAACTTTACTTTAGTTGAAAAAAGTGAATTCACCATAAATGTGTCCACATATTAACTCATTCATTTTTTTAATGATATTACACATACTTCACTTTTAAATTTTTGGTAATTTGGAATATTTTAAGGAAAATTTCTTATTTATACTCAACAATAAATTCTTCACCGATTAATCCCTTAATACAGTTTAACTAACTTGAATAAAAACTCTTAATCCCTTAAATACGGTTTAAATAACTTGAATAAAAATTCTTATTTTTAATAAAAATTATACTCAACAATATATTCTTCACCGGTTAATATTCTTCACCGGTTAATCCTTTAATACGGGTTAAATAACTTAAATAAAACTTCTTATTATATAATTTAATTTAAATACTTTTTATATGATCAAAGTATCCTTAGTCAAATTTATATGAGATGCATAGATATGCTCCGCATTTAGGTAAAACTTATATTGAAACTCTCGAAGAGCGCGTGAATTAAGCCATCAATGTATTTGTACGTTACGAATAAATAAGATTTAATGTGGTTTGATAATAGCTTCCTTTTTGTTCGCGTTTTACTACAGGAAATTTAGGTGCCTTTTTGGGTTATCGACGCTTTATATGTTTAACTCCGCTTTCATATTTCACGTTTCAGCTTTCCGCTTGGTTCAGTTTCACGTTTGCATGTTTGCAGCTTTATGTTAACATCTGTGTAACTCAGGCTTTCATATTTCACGTTAAGGACCGCGTATTTTTTCTCACGGTGATATTTACTTGGAGTAAAGGTACGCAGTCATGGTGCTCCACATCAAAATGATATGCATGTCCAAGAAGCTCAAATCATAAGTTGCAGTGAGAGGGTATTGGCAACTTTTTGGTAATTGTTCTATTGTTCTTTGGATTGTAATTGGATTCTATCTACTTCTAACCTATCGTTATGTATGAATAATCTTGTAGTAATTTTTCTAAAAAGTGGAAATCGTTGATCATAGAGATAACAAGGCACATTCTACATAATGCTCCATGAACCTTGGAACTCTACAACTAGCAAGTATCTAATCAATAGCTAGATCTAAAAATGCTTGGCTTGGTGGTCCTATCCTTGGCTTGCTTTGAAAGATCAACATCAAGTGGAGGTTTGAAAACATTATGTATTCAGGTAACGCTAGCCTTCAATAAGATGCTTTCTTCTTCTCCACGACTCCTAAAATGAATTCCGTAATATCCAACAACATCTAAATATCGACTAATATTATGTGATCCTTTGTCATTATAGTTGTCATAGCCAATGCATTCTTTTGAGATCACTACATTAATCTCGTTTTTTAGGAGAATTATTAATCAATTTCATGCTTTGATCACAAAACACCCCAAAGGTGTTGCGAATAGGTTGGCATGCGCTATTGGTCAGTTTAGTCTCTGAGAATGTTGAAACGTAGGTTAATATCTATTCAAGAATGTGAACTAGACCAGGTTCCTATCAGCGAAATATACAGCTTCACTAGATCTTTATGTTGGCACTATACATGCTCACCAAAAATGTTTAAATGATAGGGTTTCATACGTGTAGGGACCTAAATTAATTAAGCCTAAAAAAAATCATAAATTTAAATAGATGAGATTACTTCAACGCATAAACAATAAGTAATTTCTTTCATTCAACATATAAGTAGCAAAAATTTGAACTTATGAACAACAATCTAATAAATTACATAACAACCACATAACCCAACAAATTCATAAATAAAAATACATCTGTCTGATGCTAAATTCCCGCTTATCTAGTTGTCCTCCCTGCTCCTCTATCCAATCTCTCCCTGATGCTCTAACAAAACCCTGTCCAAAACCAACTAACCACCCAACTAGCTAGGAGCAGCCTATCCGACTCCCTAGCTCCAGGATTCCATGAGGATTCCTGGCCCCCAAGCCCAAACTCCTAGCAACCTGGTGCCCCCTACAACAGTTCACCCAACCTCTAAAACCAAACTCCGCAAAACCAGAAAAATATCCAACAGCTGAAAAATACAGTCCTCTCCTCTCAATTTTTCATAATAATCCCCTTCCCACAAGCCTTTGCCCAGACATATCTCCCCCCATTCACCGAATCCATACCCTCCTTTAATGCCACCCACCTTATCCCTCCATTCATTATCTTATCCTCCATTTATTACCTTATCCTCCATTTAATGCTTCATTCCCCCCCCGGCATACGTAAAGTCTTATAATAAATAATTTAAAGTTATTAAGCCCCTTTAATTCATTACCCAAATCATTGAATGTGTTAAGTAATCAATTAATTAATTAATCTACATTTATTAAACAATAATTAATTAATTAATTAATTAATTCATATTATTAATAGTTAAGAATTACTTAACTAATACACATTAAGACAGTTAATTATTTAATTATTTATACTTAATAAACCCTATGCAACTATTTGACTAGGGTTGTTACATACACCCACCCTTTAGGAAACTTCCTCCCGAAGTTAAGGTATTTCATGATTCAAAGGAAAAGAAACATGGTTCACACATTCATAACAATTAACCAACATTATTAGTAAGTAAGCCAAGAAAGATCATACATACTAGTGTACATGTACAAGAAATGCATGTGTAGCTAGCACATAGAAGTCTCGTGCATGCACTAATAATCAATAACTATCACCCTTATAGTAATTTATGTATGCATCCAATCCAATCAACAAGACTATTCTTTTATAAAAGACAATAAACCAATCAAATGTTTGTGAAATCCTTTAATTACAATTATCTAGTTCAATAATTTTATTTAGACAACTTTGGTTTAGTTACGTAATTATGAATATTCATATATACACATTTTCTTTTTTAGAAGGGAAAAACAATAAATTTCACCATAAGACAAATCTCCATACTTTCTCAACTATTTCTACTCATCCTTCCTCCCTAGCTTACTTCCATCCTCATTCCTATCCTTCCTCTACTGGACTATCTTGGAGTGTCAACTATATTGACCTAACTCCAAGTAGAACCCATAAGCGGAAGTGTCACTATCTCGACCAAACTTCCCCAGCAAGCAACTATCAATCATAATCAGACGTCGGGGGGCGTGTGCCCTAACCCCGTCCTCCCAATACTTCAGGTTTTGGGGGATACATGGTGGGAAATGCCTCCACCCCTCCTAATCATAACAAGCTTCCACACCCTACAATGGAATATACAGTGGCACCATTTTGTTGGGAGTTTTGTCATCGTTTATTCGGTTTTGGGCAGTTTCATCTCCTGAAATCCTGCACTAGTCCACATATCATAGCAATGTATCCAAACCAATATAATTTCACATACAAG
>JZKD02S2189354.1:2195339-2214300 GCA_000966675.3 Picea glauca | reverse complement strand
CTCCCCCGCTTGTAAGATTGTACATACTTATGGGGTGTAAATACTTCATTGGGTATAAACACGGCTGAAAGCAAGCACCTCTGAATCAGGAAGATAATCAGGCTCCACAACCAACATCTATTGTTCATATCTACATGAAGCCTTCACAGTGTTCTAGACTACAGTACAAGCATTACATTATCCATGATGAAGTCCAGAAAGGAGAAAGTGATTCTCCAATACATATCTCCACAGATGAGTAGATAAGCATACATTTTGGTAAAGCCTCTATTCAAGATGAAAGAACTTGCATACTCAAGCTAGAGCTCATGGAAATAACTCTCTTAGCTGGAAGGGAAGACTCTCCAAACTAAAAGAAGGTACACAAGCATTTATTTTTGTGATTTAAATAACTCTCCATTTAGGAGGGAGCATTTATTTTTGTAATTGAGAAATAGTCCAGAATGGACAGATGCTTTCCTATTCGGAAAGTGGATTGAGATTTATGATGGACAGTGACTTCCCATTATAGTTAACATGGGAGGTAGACTGATTGATGATGTATCATACACAACGACTTCCCATTATGGGGAGTGGTATAGGACAATCATTCTTCTTGGCAGACACTCTGAGTAGTGGTTAAGTAGAATGGTCTGCCTCACCGGGCAGTCATTCTTTCGAAGCTCACAGTTGTGAGTAGTTTCGAAGAATCATCCATTTTGGAGGTTGATGCAGGACATACATTCCTCGAGGGTTATACATTCTCTCCAGGTTACACTTTGTTTAGTGTCGTAGGAATGGCCCAGGGTGGGAAGTATTCAAGGCTCAACAATCAGGGATAGTTATTCCTCAAGGGAAGACTCATTCTCTCCAGGTTACACTTTGTTTAGTGTCGGAAGAATGGCCCAGGGTGGGGAATAGTCTAGGACAGTCATTCCTTAGGGTAGACTCATTCCCTCTAGGTTACACTTTGTTTAGTGTCATAGGAATGGCCCAGGGTAAGGAATGGTCCAAACATTTCTCGAGGGCAGACTCATTCTCTCTAGGTTACACTTTGTTTAGTGTTAGAAGAACGACCCAGGGTGGGAAATGGTCCAGGTTCAGAAATCAGAAACAATCCTTCTTCCTTGATTGAGAAGAATGGGGAAGATAGCCCATTGTTGATATTTTATATTGAGGGAAGAAATTCTTTCAGATCTCACAGATGTGAGTGAAATATTGGCCCAGTTGATTCAGTTTTTATCATAACATTGTTTCTATGTAGATGAAGACTACTGTGGTGGAAGACATTCTTTTAGATCTCACAGATGTGAGTGAAAGATTGGCCCAGATGATAGAGTTTTTATCATAACATTGTTTCTATGCAGGATGCTCTCAGATGTTTTTTATGAAGACTATATGACAGTAGATGAGGACTACTATGGTGAATATGTTTCACCGTCCACAACCTTACGTTGCTAATCAAGTACTTGTGTGTTACTTGATGTGGTAGTTAACCACTAGATTGTAGTTGTGTACTACTATGAATAGATACAGTTGTGCTCTATTCTTGTTCTAATTGCCTTGAAGACTATCAACAGATTATTGGAGATGATGATCATTCAAATAAATGATGAACATAGATTTTCCATACGGAAAATGGTTCATAGCTTTTACTCCTCTTGTATCACTCCATGGTGAGAGCGACTTATGCAACATCATATCTAACTACTCAGACAAAGTATGGTTTTGAGAGATGATGCAGTTGATGGTGATGGTGATGCTAATGATGAAGTCATGAAATAGTCTAGATGACTATATTGATGCTATCGGGTAAATGGTATGTTTTGTGCTCAAGTCCATTACTTGTAAATACCTCTCTAGCTAGGAGGGAGTGTTAATATTATGGTAGCTATGAGAGGTATTTACCCCCACGTGTGAACCTGACGAGAATAAGAAGACTCTGAAAAGCAAGAGAAACCCTAATGAATTGGCTAATAACTCTAGAAGCCTTGTCGGCTCAAGAAGATAATTTATATTAGGCTATTAGCCTCCAAGAGAAGAAGTCGGCCAAAATTAATAATAATATACTGAACAGACACATACCCAGAAGGAGAAGTCGGCCCCAACAAACTGGCAGGATTACTATAAATACAGGGTGCCAGTTCTCATTTGATAGCATCTCAGAATTGCAGTTTCCCATTTGGTGTGCACTGTAGTTGCAGTCTAGTGTGTAGGTTTGGAGGAGGGTTGCAGGTGTAGTTGCAGTAGCAGCTAGTTTCAATATTGGCTTGGATATCTCTTGGCTAGGGTTTGGAACATCTGATCAATCTTTTGTGATGTGCTATCCTTGGGGATTGATCCGCTAGTCTTTGTTTGGCTATCTAGCATAGGGCTTTCTTCTGGAGGCATTCTCAGGTCAAGGTTAAGGTGCTCGAAGGGAGTCTTCAGCCTGTGGTTGGGTGACGAGGGTATCGTCAATGGTAAAACGAGCACACCATCTTCTATATTCTAACACTGATCTAATGAGGGTCCCTTCCTTTCACTCACTACTTTCACTACATATAGTCGACACCCTTTCTTCAAGCATCACTTAACCTTCACAATTGAGATAAAGCGTAATGACACCCTTCTCCATACACCTTGGATCTCAATTGATCTTCCTTCATCATCGACACAAAGCACCCTTTTTGCGAAACAATCTACCAAAGCTCGATGAGCTTCTAACCAATCCATTCCAATGATTAGGTCATATGCCCTGAGAGAAGTGAGGTATACCTTCAACCTGGTAGTACACACTCCTAGGTCTAACATACAATTATTGAAGCTAGGTCCTACTGCTTGTCTTTCCCCCAAATCCATCTCGACTTGTTCAAAGTCATCTTGCTTGTAGGCTGCCAACCCACTCTTTTCTAATACAAATGGTGAAATGAAACTATATGTCACACCAGAATCAAATAAAATCTTAACATTGATATGATTTAGCATACCTGATGACTCCACCACTGTGGATTGATGTTTGGTCTGGTGATTATTAACCGCTGTGTAAATCTGGTGGTTGCTACTTTGTCTTCCCATCAGGGCCTTTCCTTCTGTATGCACAAATCCTGATTATAACTCTAGGTAGTCACGCTAGTAATGGGGTCCTTCACACCCCCAACAGGTAACATGGGATTGAACCTGTGCAATGTTATGTGACTGTCTCTGAAATGAGTTCCTTCCCCAGGAACCCCTACCCCTACTAGTTTCTACCTAAGATAGTCATGGACCTGCCTACGTCGTTGGTGATGAATGATATGTTGCACTTGCTGCCATTGAAATACCTATGGTGACTGTCCTTGGTGCGACTCTATTACCATATGGAGGTGGCCTTGAGCTCCCTCCCCTGGGAAATGTCCTAGGGGCCTTCCTCAGAAACCCAGGATGATGTGGAAAGGTCAGTCTCGTACCTCTGGTTAATTTCATGTGTTCCTCCACATAATGCTCATTTTCCACAACTTTTTCTACTGAAGATGGTTTCTACATCTGCACCATATCCCTTATCTTAGGGTTCAACCCATAGACAAAACATTCTTCTTATATTGGTTATTATCCATATATGAAACATACTTGACCAATTCCACAAACCAAATCTCATATTCTTCTACGGTCCCGTTTCCCTGTACTAGAGCATGAAATGCTCCTACCTGTTGTTCCTCATAGTAAGCTGGTAGATATTTCCTTTGGAACCTCTCCTCGAAAAGTTCCCAAGATATGGTGTCTACGATAAGATGTAGTTGCCTTTCCAGGTTGCTCCACCAGTTCAAGGCACTGTTTCTCAACTAAAAAATCGCTATCTTCACCTTTAAGGTGGAAACATAGTCCCTTAAGGAAAAACACCTTATCATGCCTTCCAACCATGCTTCTGTGCGTTCACTGGCGCGATCCCCGACAAACTCCAGAAGTTTGATCTTCTGCAGTTCTCTAGTGATGTTTTCGGTTGGAGGTCCTCGCCCTAAATCCCTTGATGCTTCTGGATTACCCGTTCCAGGTGGTGTGGGTTCCACTTTGATCCCTGCTAGTTGTTGCCCCTTTAAAGTCTCATTTATGGCCTCCAAAGAGCACAGTATGAGAGCTAGTTCCAATGATGGTGGTGGTAGTGCTAGCGGTGTTGGTGGTGCCTACGACGATGCTCCTCTTCCTCGATTCCCTCAAGTCCTAACCATCCTGTATGATTTAACCTGCATCAACCAAAGTTTTTAGGGTGAGTTCAAAGATGTTTCACATTTTTGCAACTTAACTAGAAAATAGGGTTAGGCGTAAGTTTTTTTTTACTTGTCTGTAAACAAATGTTACTCTCTTTAGGGGAGGTGGCTAGGTTAGGGCTAAAGGATCTAACCTTGATTTATTCACCTAAGAAAAGTATTGACTTCCTTTCCCTGTAGCTATTCTAGTTATGCACCATACTAGCCAATTTCTCTAACTTACCTGCCTAGTGCGCATGAAGCCCCCTCCCGCTTATCTTGTTCTAAGTCCTTATACTTTGCGTTTACAACTAATTATTGTGACTTCCAACCTAATGTTGATGAAATGATTCTAAGGCTATCCTTCGATGCTTGACTCATGGGCTTTCCTTGGTGCGTTTATACATATGCATTGAATTGTGTGTCTCAGTGGCTACATGTGCGAGTCTTGAGGATTGTAGAGTGGCTTTTCGGCATTGGAGCTTAGCGCTTGTGCGTTGTGGTTATGTATTGTTTCTAGACTTGTGGTCGTATGACGTAGTGAGATTGAGGTGATGCATTGAAGCTTGGTGCTTGGCTTTGAATGGTGGAATGGAATGGAGGGACTTGGCGCTTGGCTCGGTGGTTGAGGGCACGGAACTCAGTGTTTGGTTAACATGGACAATTGGAGATTATACTTCGGGATAGTATTTTATGACTATTAATTTATTTATGTATAATAATTTATTTTATAATGACTCATGTGTGGCACGTTGGTGTTTGGTTGTTTTCCAAGGCTTGAACTATGGTGAGTGGTCGTGGGTTCAAAACCCATCCTTCCTAATATATATATTTTTTATATTCCCTCCATTCATTATTAATTCCCATTAACTATATTGATCCACCATTAACTACTAATATTCCATTAACTATTAACCTTTCATTAACTATAACTAATCCTCCATTAATGAATAATTTTACATTAACTATACTAATCCTCCATTAACTATTAATCACTCTTGTAATTGCTTTTTTTTTAATATTTTATTATTATTATTATATCCCCCCCCCCCTTTTTATATATAATTAACACATTTTTTTTAATATCAAGTTAAATTAATTTATTTAAAATTTAAAACCATAAATTAAATTAAAAACCTCAATTTATTTAAACTATCCGAATTGTTTATTATATTTTTTTTTGAATAAATGAAATTAAAAAAAAAAAATTGATAAATAAACGAAATAAATATATATGAAAAAAAACTTACCTCGCAAGTAATAACCTAGACCTTGCATGTGATCCATGTGTTACCCCATTGCTTCCTCTAGCACCTTCCATACCTAAACCTAACCCTACACTCGTTCTCATAACACTCTGCTCTTTTGCTGCCTCTCTCACTCTGCAAGTGCGACCAGGGTTATGACAATGGTTGGAGGCTCCTCCCTCATGGCTTGGCAAAGGCCTGCAAGCTACAACTATGCCCTCACGAGCTCGTCTTACCAAATATTATATATGTATAAATTTATAAATATATTTCTTTTATTGTGCTTGCAGTACTGCTTCGCGACTCTTCCTTGGTATTCTTCCTTGGTATTCTGTGTGTGGTGCAAAGCCTTTGTTTCATGGGCGGTGCATTCAGTTGGATGCTTGGTCTTGACATTGGTGATTTGTGTTGTGTTGGGTTCTTAGATTGAGCTCGTAGACTTGGTTCGACACTTGTATGTTTTCTTGTGATGGGGTTGGCACTTGTGCATTGTGTGGTGCGGTTGGCTTTGACTTGTGTTGTGTTGTGTTATGTTGTGTGGCTTGCAAATATATCCCATGAATCGTAGGGAAATAGGCCGGAGTAGGGGTGGCTCTGGCGTTGAACAGAGTCTTGTATTGTAACCACTTCAAATCCACACTAGTGCCCAACAAATATTCCTTGACGGTAGTATAAGTGTCGCGCTTCTTACTGAGCTTCGATGCTTGAGTCCTCACTGGTGTCTATAGGCCATTTCTTGTTCCAGTCTACTGTCTCCACAACTGCACTAGAGGTCAAAAACCCTAGTGTTGATTCCCAAACCCTGGTGGAATTTCTAAGAAAAAAAAAAAGATGGAGCAAATCCATGACACCCAGTGTCTGCAAGCGCTCTTATTAATAAAGAATTATGGAGCTGAGGAATTGAATGAATATCTCCGAAAGGGAATGTGGATTTGTTGGGAATTTGTAGAGTTTTAAGATAGGATGAAGTAAACCTGTTTAGAGAAGAAGACCGATGGAAGAGAAACGACATTGTTTCATGTTGCAAATACATTCCCAACATCTATTTCTAATTAGTTCAAGTGCATAATTTAGTTTGGCTTTACTTAGATTTCTCAAAAATAATCCAGAGCATACCTAGGATTAGTAATGGAACATGGTTATTATTTATCTTGGATTTTGAATGGACTTGTTTGTAAATCACACGGACTTGTTGGTCCAGTGACCGTGGCGAATTTTTGTGAATAGGGCCTCCCAATGCATGGCATTCAAAGGCCTGACCTGCTACTCGAAATAAGTTGAAGGGAGGGATCCCCATGGACTTAAATCCATGTAGGGAAACTTTCACACCATGAGGAATGGGTTTATTTCGTTCTCAATATGATTTAGATAGATTAATTTTTTTTATTATTATTTTACATCTGGTTATTTGGCTATATATATTCTTTCATTTTTAAGTTTTTTCTTAACCTAATATTCTTTATTCCCTGTCCTTCTTACTTCTTACAGGAGGTCAGGACTTTTAAAGGTGCGTAGGTGACTCAAATAAGTAAACAGAGATTTAACATTATGAGGGATCCACAAAGCCTACATGGCAGCATATGGACAGAACACCAACAAATCTAACATAGTTGGGCTTCACACCAGGGTTTTTCTTATGTTCAAAGAGTCTCTTTGCTATGCCAGTGCATTGAATATCCTAAAATCATTGCAGTAAAAGGGACTGCATCTTGGTTTGCGATTTTTTCAAACACATTGCGTGCATCCTTTATGCTCCCACATGTCTACAAGGGCACATCCCACAAAGGCATCAGAGCAAAATTCACTTCTATTTATGCTTTCATGGATCGCCTTGCCCTGTTCTGGAGCTGCCAAATTTGCAAATGATGGGAACACAAATTTGGCCTCACCAACCCATTCACATTTGTTCAAGAAGCTTCAAGGTCTCATTGGCATGCCCATTCTATGCATATCCTACAATTGTTGAATTCCCTGACATAACATCAGGTTCAGGCATTTTCTGGAAGAGATCCAAAGCTTCATCAAGTAACCCATTTTGTGCATATCTTGCATATCACACAATAATGCACTTCTTATTACGTCCTGGTCAATCTCCTTGCTGTATTGCAGAGCTTCCAAATCAGCACAAGCTGGATGTAAGTTCACAGTTTAACCTGCGCATTAAAAGTGTGTGGTGTTTTGGTATCAATGGGAATCTAGTTAGATTATTTTTGTGAATCCAAGTATTTCCCATCAGTATGCACAAATGTTTCTTTGTTGAAAGTAACAGAACAACTTCCAAGCTACATATAAATATGCACTCCACATCTTATATCTCATACATGTTACAAAATAACATCCATAAGTAGTTTTCAAATGTGCCACCAAGAATCTTATTATAAAGGTATGAATATTTGAGTAGGATAAGAGGAATAAAAACTATTACATTGTTCAAAGAAAATTCTTAAAAACATAGGATGCCATGTAACAATGTAAACAATTAAAAACATTAAACATTATCAATATCAAAACAAGCTTCTATATGAATGATCTACTTCCAATTTTATAAAGACAAATTAAAGCATAACAAAATGGACAAAAAGAAAATCTTAGAGGTCATAAGAATGGGCTATGAGGATTGAGGGCATTGTTTGTTGTGAGAACCATCCTCTCCTTAGGATGGTAGTATCTACATGTCATGCCAAATTTACAGTGACATGTATTCATGTAAAACTAACATTCTGGTTGACCAAGCCTTTCAAAAAACCCTACTTTTGGATGCCCCATGCTTGGGAATCACAGTGGAAATTAAGAAAAGAATCCTTGAATACTAGTGGTCATTGCATTGTTTGGGAAATGTGCCTACACACTAAATCAACTCCCATTGCTTGTTGTTCATCATCTCAACTCTGGAGAGGTAATTTAACCCACCTACCCTTGCTACAAATTAAATAACTTATGACTAAAAACATGTAATAGTTCATTATTGGTACTCTCTCTAACTGAAAGGCATATCTGTGACAACTTGAAAATCAAGGTGATTGCTACTGTTAGTACTATATTTTTTCCTCTCAAAGAAGCAATGGTTGGTTGAATTTATAGGGCCAATATTAGACACATTTGAGTTAGAGGACAACGTTCTAGAGTCTCTGAGAAATCAAGAGTCCAATTATCCTGAGGTAGAGGGAATAATATAGCAGAGAAATCATGTTATGTGTGTGCTTAAGGAAAGAGTTAAGAACTCAAATTCTTATCGGAGGTCCAAAAGGGGATTATTGCACACAAAAAAGGGGCTAAGTCTATTGCCAAGGATCTTATCATGAGACAAAGGTTTGGGATCCAGGCGCCAACAAACTCAGGGACCCCACTGATCAAACAATTTTCAAATGGGGCCAAATCAACGGTCTAGATCTCATCTCATGCCCAACCTTTAATCAACATTCGAGGTGCAAGGTTGGAGTCCCCCTCGTCAAAGTACTATTGGGGACCTAAACCTCGAGTAATCTAATAGTTTCACCTCTGATTGACGGTCCAAATTTGGTGGGGAATGAGATTAACGACCCAAAATCTATCGTGGCTTCCCCCCTGCACAAGTGAAGATAAATAGGCATGTGTCGAGGTTGGCATCAACATGACAATATTTTCCTTAGCCAAATTTTTCTTTTGACTAAGACAGATCATCGAATCAAATTATCTCCAATTCCTTCGATCGATGGAAAAGATCTAGTATTCGATTTCCATATCAATAGTAGTTGGAGTCCCCCTCGGGACCTAGATCTTAATCACTCTAATGGGCACCTTCGATTAATGATATATATATGATTTCATACCTTAGAGCCTCTTGGCAATGTCTCATGTCAACACACCAGCGGAGCCTTGTCTAGGTCAACCAGTGGTTTCCACATGGACATGTGGAACCCATCAGATACATAAGTCAATATCTTGAAAATGGGTGACATGTGTCACGTCTGTCGACCACATCAACATCATCATGGGCTAGTAAAAGGTCTCCATGTGTCTTAGTTGGCATCAGCATGACCTACTTTCCTTAGCCAAAGTTTTATTTCGTCCTAAGCCATATCAGTGACTCCTAGTTCATATCCATTCTTAGATAAACGTTCATTGGAGTTCCTCTTAGGACCTAGCTCTTGATCATTCTAATAGGAACCTTCAATAGATGATCTAGATATAATATTTGATCTCCATATCAATGGTCATTGAAGTTTCCCTTGCAACCTTACTCATGATCGCTCTGATGGGGCACCTCTGATGAACGGTCTAGATCTTATCTTCAATCTTCCGGCCTCCTGGACAGGTGTCACATCAACCCATGAACGAAGCATCGTCAAGGCCAAATCGTGACTTCCACGTTGACATGTGGAACCCCCAAGGTGCACAGGTCAGTACACCAAACATGGGTGACACTTGTCACGTCTGCCTGCCACATCAATGCCATAGTGGACCAACGAAAATTTTCCACGTGTCAAGATGATGTCATCATGATGTTGTTTATACCTTAGTCGATTTTCTCTCTTGGTCGAGCTAGATCAAAGACTCTCATTTGTTTCCCAGATCTCAATCAACAGTACAGATCTATATTCCGACCCTCAAGCTCATCAAGCTACCGACCCTTCAAAGTTCCCTCGTTGGAGTCTTTTTTGGATCTAAGCCTTGAGTGCTCCAACAATGCACCTCTAATCGATGGTCCATATTCCATTGCTCCATCAGTCATGCCCCAGAGAGATCAATGGTCTAGATATTATCTTTCCACTCTGGTGGATTAACTACTCTTAGTTGTTTTCAGTTCTGCTTCGATGGATGCACCTCCAATCAACGGTCACAATCGCTTGCTGAGATAGATTCGATGACTGACGATTCTTGCAACTTCTACGGTTTTAATTTCAAGCATCCAACCAAAAGGAAAATGATTGTAGGGACTCTCCAGGAGAAAATATCGAGGGACATTTTGGTTATAAAATATCCATCTACCCTACGATCTCAACATAACCAAAATTCAATAGGTAAAGGTAATTTCTATAGTTTTAACAAGGGGGAAACCATTCAATAATCAAGAAGTCATAAGAAGTTTCAAGAAGATGGGAGCAGATTCAAGAAGTGGTTTTAACATGAGCAAGCAAGAATAAAAGAGGAAGAAGACACTCATTGTTATGGTCGACACTTTGGGGAATTTAAGAGTTTCTTACAAACACAGTTGCTTGGTTATAAATATTGAACACAAAATGATGGTGAATGCAGCTGGCAACCAGAGATTCATCCCTTGCATTACATTTTAGTCTATAACTCCTCTTCTTATAGTGATTTTGTTTTTCCTGTATCAAATATGAGTTATAAAATCTCACACAACAGAGTATACCTTATGTTCAATGTTACTATATGATGTATAATCCCGACACAAAAGTGATTTCCTATGAATGAATGACAATTTATTGTCAGTTCTTTACTCTTTCAAATAATATGCAAAGGGTATCTCCATGTTTTTGAGTGTATAAAGATGTTAATTGTTGAAGCATGTTTTTATAGATCTCTATGAATCTACTAAAGATGTTGAATTCTTAATTTCTCAACATGTTATTTTTTTCCATAAACTAGAAGATTCATTCTCAGTTGTAACATTCCCACTATAATTTTTATTTTAATTAATGCTTATGTATATATAATGTGTGGCTACAACTAAAGAAATGTAATATGCAAATTGTATTTCTATGTTTTAATAATAAAATGTGTTGCTAGCTACTAAGGGGACATGGATAGAGATGGGGGATGAATTAATCCACAAGAGAGGGGAGGATCTAGGATAATGGCCAAAAGGGGTGAAAGGGGGAATTACCCATGAATATTAATCCAACCCATTATCCTGAAATTCTTATTTGTATTTGAACCTTCTAATTTCTGATTGAGTGTTTCCAAAGCCAATCGTTGAATACATGTAAGAGGGTGGGTGTGAGTGGTCACATCCCAAAGTTGCTGGGAACATGGGGGTTGATTACAATCATCTTGGGCAAGAGTGTGAGTCAAGAAAGGAAAGACAAAGGGAGGAAATTTGTATGGGTTGGGACAACAATTTTTACACATTGAGTTTTTATGCATGAGGAAAAAGAAGAAATAAAGAAGGAGAGCTTGGAGTTGGTGCATCTATGAAGGTAAAATTATAGGGCATGTTGGAGAGTATTTATAGCGAATTGGAGCTAGATAACTGAATATTCAGGTTATCAAGCCTGAAGAGTGAACTCCCGAGTGAGTTTCACTAAAACAACAAGTGTTTGTTGTGTTTTGCTGGTAGTTTTTCTAGTTCAGGTTCCCTTGAGTCGAGATGAGAGATTATTGGTTACATGTGCTAGAGAGACCTTGATAAATGAATTAGATGCCTGAGGGACTGATATCAATGAAGGGTTGCATTCCTTGGGTTGGGCAGGTCAAGAGGAAGAGAGCTGGTGGAAAATCAGGATAGTTGTAGGAAGATATCATTGGGTTGTGAGTTTGATTAGCAATGGGTGAAATGTGAGATACCACCCTCTTTTGTGGATTACTAGTCTCAACTTGGGGTTGATTTGTTATTGATGTTTGGAACAACAATTTTATGGTTGGGTGGAACATCCATCCTCTAATTTAACACATAGGATGTATAGGAGTCAAGGTTTTCTCTCATTTTTCAATTTTTTGTTAGTCTATTCTCAGAAGGTTTCTTTTGGTCCTTGTTAGTCGTGTGTTATTTATTTCTTATAAGTCATTGGTTTAAAACTTGTGAGATAATAATAGTACAATTACAAAGTCTTGATGTCATGATGGTGGTTGTCATCATTTGTAAAGAGGGAAGGTATTGGTCATATATGAATAGTTGGGAGGTCACCATCAAGTATTTTGTCCAGAAAGGGTGTATAAAAGGTTTTAAAGATCCACTTAGCCATTTAAGTGGCATGTCACCTGTCAAATCTCATTCATTGAAAACTCTCCTAGAAGTTCGCAACAATTCAAAATACCTCATGTACTAAATCGTACATAATTACAATTTTGGGAACATGGAAGTTGGTGGATTCTTGTTTTCAGCCCCTTATCATCATCAAAAAGGTTGAGCTCAAAAGGAAGGTTCAACTATTTCATGCTATTTTCATTTACAAATATTTTGCTACAGACTCTTCATCATTGCAAAATATTCACGCTGCAAACTATCTACTGTTGAAACAGTTCGCACTGCGAACTTTCCAGTAGCGGTTGGTGGTGGGTTATACGCTTAAAGGAGTGATGGTTTGACTTTCTACAACAAGGGGAAAACATCATATACCATCTCATTTGTTGCGGATTGCATTTGATGCAGACTGTGCATTGCCACAAATACCCTGATTACACAGTGATCTGAAACCAAGGCATATCTCTCTTCCTCTCAGGATATAGGTACAATTATTCCACTCACAAATCTTAGCTCATACCTTATCTCTAAAACTGTAAATTCTTTTGATGAAAACCCTAGTAAAAAATTACTTTCTGCAAATAGAGTTAGCGTTGCAAATTCTCTATTTTGCACAGTTGTTTTGAACTATTACTATTTGAGACTTCATTCAGCCTCAGGTTTTCATCATTTCATCCAAGCTTCTAGCTCTAGTTTCATCTTAGTCTCTGCAATATTGTTCTAGCATAAACCTTATTTGTAGCAAAGCCTAATCATTGCAAACCATTAGCGACATACTCTAATTTCACAATGTTACATAACAAAGTCTATTGGAAACTAAATAGTTTATGGATGGTCAGAGGCTTCTCCAATTTTTCTTCAGTTTTGATTACACACAAGTTCAGATTAGCAAACCAAATCCTGATTTTGTAGCCATGGGATACTTAGGGTTTGGGTCTTGGTTATGTCAAGGCATACTTTTGAGCAGGGATTATGTGTTTTGTGGTTCATCAGGCTTAATCACATGGGAAAAAAACCACTGGATACCTCTCACATAACAAAAATAGATCAAATAGTTGAAGACATGCTTGTAAAAAAAATTTCCAACTAATCCATGCTGCAAAAGTGTTGAAGCAACATTTTCACTACGAAATTACGTTTCAAAAGTGTATTTTCACCATAAATTTTAAACTGTGAACCTGTTTTCCATGAAATATTTACAAGATATGCATGGAGATAATATGACTAAACTCATTTAATTTTAGGTCAAAATACTTCACTGTTTTTTAGAAACGAACCATTGTCATCTATAACCATTTTTAAATTTTCTCGTGATCTGTGAACTGGGTTATTTCCACTTTTATCCAGTAGAAGCATCATGGTGATATTAAGTTTATGACCAAATATCAATCTAACCTAGTTTGTTCTTTTAGAGAAAAGGAAAAAAACATCATCTACACGAAAGTTCACAACGCATCCTGCAGATGCATTGCAAACTCTAATAGTCTGATAAATACAAGTTATGCAAGAGTTTCCAACTATCAAAGGAGGTTTGAATGCTTCCGTAAAAGGGATGATCTTAAGGATGGAAATTTATTTTAAAATGTAGAAACCTTGGCGAATCTTACTAATCCTTCATATTCCAACTATAAAATGTTTGGCGATATTTTTGTAAAATTATTCAAATGTCTAAGGATTTTATATAGTTTGTATATAATTTTGGCGATTTTTAAAGTAAAATAATTTTATCCTTTATAATTTGGGCGAATCATTTTTAGAATAACGAATCTTATTTTGGGAAAAACCATGGAAAATTATCCCATGAGCGAAATATAGCCCCTAAAATCATCCATGTTCCCTAGGAAGAAGTTAGACATCAAGGTACACTTGTACCTGATATCTAGTATTGGACTATATCTCCAAACATGAGTTGTTTGTAGTTTCATTTATCATCACCAACAACTTCCTGGAATCTAGAAGTTTGTTAATTTTTTGTTTGTTGGTTTATTTCCACACCTCTCCAAGGCACAAAATCCTATGGTAGAGCTAGGTAACGAATCATAGAGGGATTATTGATGTAATTTTCTATCTAATGGTTGATATGACTCCAAAAGAAGGGTCAGAATGGTTTTATGTGAGCATCATATATTTTGGTTGGAACTGTAAAAGTTTCCAGATTGTATGTAATCAGAATCAAGACTCTTGGATAATTGAAGATCAATTTCTTCTCCTACTATCAAATTTTATGTTTTAGTATTGCTTTGATGCTATCTATTGATGAAGGATTCATCTTTATTACTTGTTCATGAATGCAGTGAATGATTTACTGTTTATTTACTTGTGAAAGTGTTGTCAAAGTACTTTTTCTTATTGATTAGGAGGTTCCTCATTGATAAGAATTCTACTGTATATGTCTAAGAAATACTTGATGTAACCTGGTGCATGTACTTCATATTTTTCTTCTTAGTCTTCCATCTTTCGATTGAAGTTTTAAATACTATTCTGAGAGTGTTCAATCCTTGCTTGTTGGTATATATTTTCTGGAGATTTTGTGTTGATGGTTTAAACTAAGTTTCTCATCCATTTGTTACACTTGAATTAAAACCTTATCTTTTACAAACCTTTTTTGATGGGTATTAGGATTACACCTACAACAATCTAGTTGTGACTTCTAATGCTAACATTTTTGGCACCATTGTTGGGGACGTAGTTGAATATTTTTCCTGGGAAAAATGACAAAGCTTAGATCCACTCTTTGATGGTGAACAAAGGTTGTTGACACAGTGCAAACTACATCATTCACCTTGTGGCTCCATGAAGGACAAATCCAGTGGTGACTCCACAATTTTAGAATGTCAAAGGAATTTTCTACTATTTTGGCTTGGAGGTTTGCACCTCTTAACTTTTCTGCAGTTCCTGGTTTCCCACATCCAATACCTCATATGTCAGAATGGGAAGATTTCTTGCCTATATTTAGAGACAGGAAGGAGGATAGTCTTGCACAACATCTCATTAAGTTTCATCAGTGCATGGATCAAATGGATCTATATCATGAGCATGTATTGATGAAAATGTTCATGCATTCATTAGATGGTGATGCATGCCAATGGTATTTCTCACTACCTCATTCTAGCATATCATCATTAAGGGAATTTCATTCATAATTTAATAAGCACTATAAAAGGTATTTTTCAGCTGAATTTGTATTTGAGGATTGTTGTGAGGAGTTTGAAATAAATATTCGACATACAGTAGGTATTTCCTCAGATTGTAAGGTTGAAATAGATGTTTTTGTTGAAACAATCAAGGAAAAATCATATCATTCCTTTCCTAGTTTTCTAGCGTTGAAAGAATATTTTGTTGACTACTCTTATGATGAAGAAATTAGCAACAATGCAATAGATGCATTTGTACTTGTAACATATGTCTCTAAAAATAATTCCTCTGGTGAGATAGTTGTCCCAAATGTTGACAAAGATCAACCTATCCTTGATGGATACTCTGATAATAAGGAACAGATTGTCACTAAAGCACATAAATATCTTATTAGTAGCCAACCAATATATGATAATGAAGAAGATAAGGAGGAGTTACATCAGAAGTTGAAATTCTCTTTATCACCCTTTGATGAGCATAAACCTCCAAGAATCAATGAGCTCATGTCTATTATTTCTTCACCTAGACTTCCAAACGAAATAAAACAACATATGAGTAGTTATGGAGCATATGAGGATCACAATTTTATTGATGAATCATCCTTCACAGAGGAGCATGATTTTCTTCTTAACCAGCTAGAAGTGTTCCATGATCTTTAGGATCCAGTGGCAATCTGGATGGATTCCTTACTTACACAAGTCCCAAATGTTGTAACTCTTGGTATATCTCTTATTTGCAATGGTAAGTGTAATATTTTATTTCATCTTTTGATGAAAATATTTCATTCTTTCTGCATTTTCTCAAAGAGCTGCCTGCAAAAAGTTCTTTTCATCAATCAAATTATTTTATGGCTTCATTGGAAATTTGATTACACTTGATCTAGAAAAGTTCAGATGATTAGAGTAGGGGAATAACCTTGATTCCGAGCATTTTTGTTTTTAGTTTTTGGTTTGCAATAGATCAACAATAATGACTCCATAGCCCAATGGATAAGGAACTAGAACTGCAAATTTTCTTGGACCCTCACAGGGAGGTCTTCATCCCTTCTAGATCCATATGTTAACATAGAGGATGTATAAGAGTCAAGATTTTCTCTCATTTTTCAATTTTTTTTAGTCTAGTCTCATAAGGTCTCTTTTGGTCCTTATCAGTCATGTGTTATGTCTTTATTATAAGTCATTGGTTTAAAAATTGTGAGTTGATCAGAGTACAGTTACAAAGTATTGATTTCATGATGGTGGTTGTCATCATTTGTAAAGAGGGGAGGTATTGGTCATATCTGCATAGTTAGGAGGTCACCATCAAGTATATTGTCCAGAAAGGGTGTATAAAAAGATTTAAAGATCCACTTAATTTTTTAAGTGTCATGCCACCTGTTAAATCACATTTGTTGTAGACTCTCCTAGAATTTCACAACAATTCAAAATACCTCATGTACTAAATTGTACATAATTACGATTTTGAGAACGTGGAACTTGGTGTATTCTTATTTTTAGCACCTTATCATCATTAAAAAGGTTGAGCTCAAAAGGAAGGCTCAATCATTTCATGCTATTTTCATTTACAAAGATTTTGTTGTAGACTGTTCATTGCCACAAACTGATCACTCTATAAACTATCTATTGTTGAAATAGTTTGCACTGTGAACTTTCTAGTAGTGGCTGGTGGTGGCTTATACATTTAAAGGAATGATGGTTTGACTTTCTACAGGAAGGGGAAAACATCATATGCCATCTCATTTGTTGCAAACTGCATTTGCTACAGATTGCACATTGCTGCAAACTGAGAATTCAATGCAAATACCATGTTTACATAGTGATCTGAAACCAAGGCACATCTCACTTTCTCTCAGGATATAGGTATCATTATTCCACTAAAAAATCTTAGCTCATACCTTATCTCCAAAACTTCAAATTATTTTGATGAAAAACCTAGTAAAAAATTACTTGTTTCAAACTGAGTTAGTGTTACGAACTCTCTGTTTTGAAGTCTTACTATTTGAGAATTCATTCAGCCTCAAGTTGTCATCATTTCATCCAAGCTTCTAGCTCTAGTTTCATCTCGGTCTTTGCAATGTTGTTGTTGATCCAGAATATTTTCGGCACAAAATGAGAGCAGAGATATAATAAAGAAATGCACAGAGATATCACGAATATCCAATAATATAACAGAAATGTATCAGAGATGCAACCATAAACACGGAGATATAGTAATACACGATTTCTATTAATGAAAGAAATGTATAGAAACTATAAAAATATAGAGTGAAAGACTCGCTAGAATGGTGGAAACTTATCTCAGAGAAGAGATGTGTCTACTACTTGCATTCACAAGAATATGATTACAATGAGGCTCTGAAGGCATTTTTACCGTACACAAAATCCCAAACCCCAACCCCAAAAAGATGAAAAGCCAACGGTTTTGTGGACCCCTTTTTGGGTAGTTTGGTGTATCGGCTTCCCAGGGCCATAACTTTGGCATACGATCTCTATTTGGGGCGCAGGAGAGCTCATTGGAAATATATATCCAAGGACTACAACTATTCATAAAAATATATCATGATGATATTTTTTGATCGGTAGATGCCCAAAAAATGTCGTTTAGGGCCTCAAAATGGCTCCGGGAGTTTAGGACCCACTAAAAATAGTAAATTACAAAACTGCAAGAAAATTATTTTGAGCCAATTGGAAAAGGTGTTTGGCCATCGATATCCACCTAGATCAGTTCTAGAATAAACCCTATTTGTAGCAAATCCTAATCATTGCAAACCATTAAAAACAAGCCATGATTTCACAAGTTTACATAATGCAATCTCTTGGAAGATAAATAGTTTATGGATGGTTATATCTTTCTCCAATTTTTCTTCAGCTTTGATTACACATAGGTTCACATCAATAGACCAAATCCTGATTTTGCAGCCATGGGATACTTAGGGTTTGTGTCTTGGATATGTCAAGGCATACTTCTGAGCATGGGTTATGTGTTTTGTGGTTCATCGGGCTTAAGTACATGGGAAAAAAAACCACTAGATACCTCTCACATAGGAAAAAGAGATCAAATAGTTGAAAACATGCTTGTAGAAAAATTTTGCAGTGAATCCATGCTGCAAAATTACTGAAACAATAGTTTCTCTACGAAAGTGTGTTGCGAAAGTGTACTTTCGGCATAAATTTTAAACCGTGCACCTTTTTTCCATGAAATATTTACAAGAGATGCATGGAGATAATATGAATAAACTCACTTAATTTTAGGTCAAAATACTTCACGATTTTTCAGAAATGAGCCACTGTCATCTACAACCATTTTTTGTTTTTCTCGTGATATGGGAACTTGGTTTTTCCCATTGTTCTCCAGTAGAATAATCATGATGTTATTAAGTTTCTTACCAATAGTTATCCCAACCCATTTTATCATTTGGTAGAAAAGGAAAAAACAACATATAAAGGAAAGTTCGCAGTGCATCCTACATATGCGTTGTGAACTCTAACAGTCTG
>JZKD02S2189354.1:2172941-2186720 GCA_000966675.3 Picea glauca | reverse complement strand
CTAGCGCCTCACTTCTTAGACACACTTCACTTGCTCATTATCTTATGAGGCAAGCTGCAATTGGAAGTTGGAGAGAGGAGAAGAAGGGTGGCGCATCTCTTGGGGAGGACTTTCTTTATTGTTTTGAGTTATCTCTTGAACATTGTATAAGCCATTTATGATAAGGAAGTTTTTGTTGGGTTTTCTTCCCCTAGAGGGTTTCCTAGGATAAATGTTGTGTCTCTTGTGAATGTGTATTTCTCAGTGATCTTGTTCTTACTATGCTCTTGTCTAATGAAATGAAAATAACTATAATAATGGCATAAACATTAACAAGTATTGGTGTAATCCAAACATGATTTGAGACCTTCATGTTTGATATGCATGGTATGTGTCCAACTTTGCTCATAGATGTGAGTCATGAAAGTTTGAGCATGGAGATTCTAGATCATCTGCACTAGAGCCATGGAAGGAGAAGGATTGCCTGAGGAACTACGTGGAAGAGAAGGTTGGGGGTCCATTCGCTTGTGTGGTGTAGGATGTGTGGAAGAGAGCTGGGTACTTGGATTGTTGTGAGTGTTGGGGAAGTTTGTGAGAGCTTGAGTGCTAACTGGTTTGTGAATCCAAGTAACACTTTGGAACCATCCTTATGGATTCATATCCCTGGATTGGGGGTGAAGTTGTTATCAAGACTTGGAACAATAATGTCTATGGTTGGGTGGAACGTCCTTGGTATGTGGCTAGTCGGTGGTTTTTGTTTTGCAAACTATAAGTATTCTCTCTTATGGTATTATTTACCTATGCATGAATTATTCTGGTTTGTATTTATTTATCATTGAATTCGATATGTTTAGAGTATGAATGCTTGTTGTGTATTGTTGTTCATGTCATATGCTTCATTATTTTTATGTGTAGCATGAGTCTTGATGAATGCATGTGAATATTTCATGCATTCCCTATTATTTAAACTTAGAGCAGGGGTTGAATTAGTCCAAAGAAGGGACTTGTACTTAACATGCCCAACCTATGGGTGGCAGGGTATGTTACAGATTGGTATCAGAGATCAGCTCCAATACTAAGCCTGGATAGGCTATGTAAACCAAATTTGAAGAAAAAGTTCCATAAAAAATTAAGTTGCAGAGTGCCAGAAGGCACTAAGAGCACAACTTGACTATGTTTGACATATCAATAGGTGTAGCGGTTTGGGAAACCACAATGGTTGTTGATTTGGGCCACAAGATTTGACCCAAGCCATTATATCTGTTTGAGGAGGCTCAAATCCTTCATAGCCATCAGATCTGGAAAAGGAGGATTAGGGTTAAGCACTGAAGTCCTTTGAACTTCACCACTCCAAATGTTTGAAGTTATTTTTCATAAAAGAGGCAAAATACCCAGAGTGGATCCATGTTGTAGATCACTGGGAGGAGTGCTCGGCTGTTAGATTTTTCCAAGGATAGATTGAAGACATTAGATCAATCAAAGATTAGGAAGTAAGGCGCAATGGTGAAGATCAGATCAGATCTTTCATATCTACATATAAGTGAATGTGAGTCGCAGATATCACTATAGTTTGGAGGTTCGACACTTTGGGAAAATCAAGTCCTCAAGATTCTAGGAGGTAAATCTCCCAAAGTCTCGAACTCTAGAGTTAATATGGACCTTCCATTTCTAGTGACACATGTCCACAAATTAAGAAATGTTCAAAATTTCGACAGTCTGACAACTATGTGGTGTTCAGTTCAAACACGAAATCCTATGAAGTCATGAAGCACCAAATTGATGTGGGATGATGATGTCACCTAGGGTGACATGGACCTACTATAAGCATGCCATGTGTCACTTGTTTCTGTACCACTTATAGGCCCTTAGTAATAGTTGGGACCTAACATGTGTCACCCGTCGATGGGGCCACATGTCACTACATTAATTGTTTGACAATCGAACAAAGGATATCGTCGTATTCACCAATTCAATGTTCAGAAGGAATACATTGTGATGAAGGTGAAACTCGTGAAGCTACAAAGAGTGGAGTAAATCCTCACCATTGATCAGGATAGGATGTGGCAACAGATCCCGTAGTCCAGAGACTTGGCACTCTGAAGGATTCAAGGAATAAGTAGTTAGGGTCAAGGACTCCCGAAGGTTGAAGTCCATCTCAGCGATTGATTACAATGGACAAATGGTGCTATTTCCCAAGTTATGGAGACTTGGTACTCTAGAGGAATTGAGTTGCATATGGATTTGAGTCAGGAACTCCCGAAGGCTGGAGTTAATCCTGATTGTTGATAGGGAGAGGATACGTGGCACTCTGGAAGTATTGAAAGTGTGGAAAATCCATAACTCTCAAAGCCCAGAGTCCCAGATTTGATCGTGTCCATTGGTTAATGAGAAGGCACGGTCTGTTGATTTTTTATTTGTGAGTTCACCAATTCGAAAATTCAGGAGGAAGCACAAGATAGAGCCTTAGAACTCCTGAGTCCCAAGGCACCAAATCTCCTATTGATCATCGATCTAAATAGAGAATTAGGACCATCGATCAGTGCATCCTCTGAGTATCTAATATGAGAAGCTCCGGAGAGCCAGTTCGGGAGTTTTCTAGTTCTATGTTCAGGAGAAGTCAATGTCGAAGTTGAGAGAACCTATGAAGTTCTAGAGCCTAGAAGTTCCCTAAGCTACAAATAATCACCTATCAGTTATTTCTTAGTCACATACCATGGTCACATGAGGTTGGGGTCCAAATAAAAGTGGCTTATTCCAGAAAAATGTATTCAAGAAACAAAAAATAAGGGCTTAGGAAGGAAGCTCATGAGGTTTTGATTGTTCAAACCTACATCAAAAGAGGTAAAGAAGGTCTGTGAACCTTATGAGTGGGTCCAAAAAAGATCCAAGAGCTATTTTGTCTCTCATAAAGGAGAATAACTACACATGGATTGCATCATTTAAGAAGACAATTTGCAACTGTCCATAACTTTCTTCTTAGAACTCATAATTGAGAAAGGAAGTAGTCAAAGGAAAGGTCTTGGAAAGAGGATTCCAGGTATTCCATCATAATTGAGGAATTTTTGGATATGAACCATAAAAAATTCAGAATCACTACATATATTATTGTAAACATTGGATGCAAAGAGGGGTGGCCAATTGAATGCTAACCAAGCCAAGAGATTGGAAGTGGCCAAACGAATGTTAATAAGGCCAATAGAATGAGGATTATAGTCTGTTGATTTAATCTAGACAAAAGAAGGCCTGCGATCCTATGTAATGGTATGTGAGCATAAGTATATGAAAGAAAAGGAAAATACTCTATTTTGTGTATTATGGAAGCCTTTGTAATTATGTATGTTTATATATGTATTGTATACCTATGTGAGGAAGAATTGTATGTCTCCACATATAGTTGAGATTGTGTAGTTTAGGTATATGGATTGTTTTGCAGGACGAGAAGGAGAACTCTGGAGAGGAAGCCTGGTATAATTCTACATTCAAATCGAGTTCGAGAATGATTATTCCATTGATCATCGATCATGAGTAGGATATATGATCCTACTCAATGATGGAGGAGAAAAATTATTGTGATCATAGGGTAAGATACAACAATCGTCGCAACACCCCACCAGTGAATGATAATCGTTAGATCACAATCGTGAAAGGAAGAGGAAATTATGAACATCGTCCTTTCATCATTTGGATTGGAACTATGCACACCATTCGATCATGAGGAAATGAATAATCAACAATGATTGAGTCATAACCATCAAATCTGGGAGTTTCATAGGAGGACTATTGGATCAACATCTGATTAAGTCATGACTATTGGATCTCAGTGATGGCAGATCAATGATGAGGATCCATTGTGAGATTCAAATGGTGAGTTAACGTTCGCAAATAATTTGGTTCCACAATCCACATCGAACATTGATCATCACCCACCAAAATATCGACAACTCACATCGATTCCAATACCAACATGCATATTCCATTGTAGAAATCGATGATGGAGATAAATGTCGTGCTAGTTGGGACCCCGTAATCATCACTGATCGTATATATCCATGTTGGTTCGATCTACAATGTTTATTAGTAGACAAGGAATAAATTCGATTCATAGCTCTCGGGAATATGAGTTTAATAGAGTTTAGCACCTCTATGTTAAATCCCTTATCATGTGGAATGGTCCTATAGAAAAACATCGACAGGTGAAAGAAGAGTGGATCGATCCTAGGCACCCTGTCAAGGGTTTAGCACACCATAAGATAAATCGGGTCTCTCTAACTATGGTATGAGTTAGCAACATATTTGTATCCAATCCAAGTTCATAAATAATGTGGATGGATTCGTATCTGTCTTACATCAATCCAGGAAAAATTAATAGTCATCAATCAAATCCAACTGTTGATATGATCAGTCATGGAAAGGATAAATCAAATGCCTCAAGAAATAAGTTGGTGTTATATGACCAAGGTTACTCAAAGAACATGACAGGAAATATAATTCATTCATGTAGGAACTGGATCAGAGGAATCCAAGTAATAATGGAAGAAGAGATCATGAGGTAGATATGAAGCTAATATGAATGCAGGATAGCGCTCCAGGAGAGATACAAAAATTGTAGAGGATTTTTGATGCATTCCAAAAGTATCGAAGATATTTCCACAATATCATGGAGATGTCAAAGCCAATAAGGATTTCAAAAATAAATGAATCTCTGTAGAGAACCAGTAAGGAACCACGAAAAAAAATGGTTCTATGCATGGTTTTGAATGCAAAGGAGATGGTGCCTGATAAGAATCCATCTTAAGTGGTATAGAGCCATGATTGACATTCCCATAGGTTGGAGGGATCACTTAAAATTACAATGGTAAAGTAAAAGCAATGTTGAGTACTTTTAATTAATCGTGTGCAACTAGCAAAAGAGGCATATGTACATCATTACAATATGCTAGAGATTGGCTATGTAAGATGTTAAAAATAGGGAAAAATCAAAAGAATAATGCTTTTAATTTTTTTATGTTTACTAGATCAACATACACATACAACAGATCTAAATAAATATTTCCGAGTAGAAACAAATAAGAAACATAGTAGATCTGAAACAATAATTATTTCTGAGCATAAAAAAATTAGATTTGAAACTGAAACAAGTAGATCAGAAACTGAAACATGTAGATCAGAAACTTAAACAAGTAGATCTGAAACTTAAACAAGTAGATCTGAAACTAAAACAAGTGGATCTGAAACTTTTCCTCTTGGATTAATGAGAGATGTACCTGACACACATGTGAATATAAGCCTATGTATAATATGCTCGGATATAGTTTAGGTTCATGGATCAACCTATTAGGGTTTGATTTATCTAGATTTTATGAGAAGAACAAAATGAATACATATTATTAAAAGATTAACACAAAATAAAAGAGATACAATAAAATTGGTTATTCAATAGGGAAATAAGTTGAAACTGTAAAATGCAATGGAAAACAAGCTTGTTGGAATGGTCACGACTTATATCTGAGAAGAGATGTGGTGATTGCACTCATTCACAAAAAGATGGTTACAATGAGGATCTGAAGGCCTTTTACAGTAAACAAGAATGTAAAAAACCTTAGACATACAAAAACCTAACCCTAGGAGATGAAGCACCAAAAGTCATGTGGGCCCTGTTTAGGTAAGTTAGTACATCAACTTCCCAGGGTCATAACTTTTTCATACGATCTCTATTTTAGGCGCACAATAGCTCGTTGAAAAGGTATAACCGAAAAGAAAAAAAATTGACTGGCCTAGGTTGGTGCCTTCAAGAATCACCTGGGCCCTAAATCCTCAAAAAACATTGTTTAGGGCCTCAAAGGGACACCAAAAGTTTGGAACCCAAAAAACTGTCGAACAACCGCCAAGGTGGAAAACTATTTTTCGAGCTAGTGGAATAGGTGGATAGCCACCGATATCCACCTAGATCAATCCTCCCTCATTAAGAATAAATGGTATCCATTGTGTTGATTTCCTCCATCATATGAGGAATTTTTTGTTGAATTTGGCCTTGGGTGAGACACTTTCCTTGGTGCAGGAAATGGCTTGCTTTGATGACTCGATAAAGGTGGATCTTTTAATGTCAAGTTACCTTGATCTATGTGTCCACAATATCATCATTGGATGCATGTTGCATGTAGCTAGGGTTGAGCTATGTTGGTGTCAACTGCTTTTTTATCTCTGAGGTGTCCAATAATGGTGGGAAATATGGCTGAAGGAGAGCCACATTGAAGACTGGATGCAAACCAAGGAAGGGGGGAATGTTGAGCTTAAAATAGTTTTCACCCACAACCTTGGTGATGGTGTACGACCCATAAAAGAGTGGGTGAAGCTTTCAATGGGGTTCTATAAGGTTTTCTTTCTGAAAATACAACCAAACTTTGTCACCCACCTGAAACTTATTCGACACTTGATGTTTATCATGGCACTGCTTGTACTTGGAATTAGACTTTTGTAGAATATCCTGAACATGTTGGTGGATGTCTTGGATCCGCTCAATGAACTGGGTGGCTTTGTCAAATTCTGGTGGAGCAGGGGATGATTCATTCGAGGTGGTCGCCAAGGGTAGTGCAACATCTATAGGGCCCAATGGTTGGAATCCCAACCCCACCTAAAAGGGGTTGTGGCTAGTTGAGATATGGATGGCTCAGTTGTAGATATGCTAGACATAGGGAAGACTCTCATCCCATTTTCGGGGTTGTTTTGAATTGTACATGCGAAGGATATGTATGACCATCTAGTTGACGACCTCAGTTTGGCCATTTGTCTAGTGGTGGAAGGAAGTGGATTTGGTGATCTTGGTATCCAACAGTGACTAGAGGCTTGACCAAAAGAAGCTAAGGAACCAACTTTCACGGTCTGAGATAATGGTTTGTGGGATCCAAAAATGTACCCATACTTGTTCAAAGAAGATCTTGGCAGTGGCTTCTGTTGTGATGTTCTTCTTGCATGCAGCTAGAATCGTCATCTTGGAAAAGAGATCAACAACCACAAAAACACAGTCATTTACCCTCTTGGTGGATAGGAGGCCCAACATGTAGTCCATTGAGATGGATTCCCATGACCTTTTAGGAGTAGGTGGAGGGCCATACAGTCCTTGTTTCTTAGTGGTCGGTTTGGAAATAATGCAAGCGGTGTAGGCCCTGATATACTTGTCGACATCTTGTCAATGTTTCAACCAATAGAAATGTGTTTGCAGTAGTTACACTGTCTTTTCGATGCCAAAGTGTCCTTCCACCCAAATCTAGTGAGATTCCCAAATAATCTTCACGTGCTCACTTGATGGAATGTAGAGATGGACCAGACAACCTAACAACCTGTCCTGAAGATGGAAATTACTGACCACTGATTTGGCATCCAACGTTTGGTAGGTGGTGGATAAGTCAGTGTCTGTCTTGTACAGATGGGGCCATCCGGAGGTCTTATGGCCGCAAAAGTCTAGCACCATGGTGAGTGTCATGACTGGAGGTCGGTTGAGGCAGTAAAAAACTTGGCTAGTAATTTCTGTTTTATACTTGATGTTGAGGTGGAACTACTATAAGTATGTTGACCACTTTCTATGGTCGTCATTCTTAAATTTTCCTTGGATCTACATGAACTGTAGTGGCTTGTGATTAGCTTGGATGACTGTCTCCTTCCCAAGAATGTAATGTCGCCACTGGCAGTAGGCTTTCACAATGGAGTACACTTATTTTCCATAAGTAGGGTACTTACATACAACATATGATAGTTTCTCACTGTGATATTCCATGGGGTGGCCGTGTTGAGTGAGAATGATGCCCACAACATAGTCTAAAGCATCTATCTCAATCTCAAAGGGATGTTACAGGTCCGGTAATGAAAGTATCAAGGATGAGAAAAAACAGTTCTTCAAGTCATCAAAGGTTTGTTGTTGGGATATACCACACACAAAATTTTCCTTACCGCCACCCCTAGTTACTTGGTTGAGGGCCCATGCGATATGATATAATCTTAACACAAACTTGGGACAAAAATTGGCGAGGCCCAAGAAGATCAGAAGTTTAGTGAGTGTGGTTGGGGATGGCCAGTCACGGATGACCTAGATCCTTGATAAATCCACATGCACACCATATTGATCAATTATGTAGCCTAGGTAATGGACCTTGTCCATGTTGAAGTAGCATTTTTCCAAGTTTGCATATAGTTTGTGCTACCGCAGGGTGTGCGGAATGTGCTGAATATGTTTTAAGTGTTCCAACCAAGTATTTTTGTAGATGAGGATGTCATCCAGATACACCACTACAAAATTATTGGTGAAAGGTTGTAGGATATCGTTCATAATCCTCATAAAATTTGTTGAAGCATTTTTCAAACCAAAGGGCATGACCAACCATTCAAAAATACCTTCTTTTGACTTGAAGGCAGTCTTCCATACATCTGCCTATTCTATTGGGACATGGTGGTAGCTAGAATTCAGATCAATATTACTGAAGTATTTCTCCCTTGTGAGCTGATCAAGGAGGTTGTCAATTCAGGGAATCAGGTACCGGTTTCAGACTGTGATTTTATTCAGGGCTCAATAATCAATTCAGAGTCACCAAGTCCTGTATTTCTTTTGCACCAACATGATTGGGCTCCCAAAAGGTGATGAGATGGGATGGATGTGGCCCTTGTGGAGCAGTTACTGGATTTGCCTCTTGATCTCCTCTTTTTCTAATAGGGAGCAATGATAGACTGGCCCATTGGGTAGCAGTGTGCTTGGGGTCAGATCGATGGGATGCTTGATCTGGTAGTGAAGAGGTACCCCGATAGGAGAGGAGAAGATATCTGAGTATTCTTCCATGACCTTATCGACTTGCTTCTGTTGTGTGGAGAGATCGACCACAGAGGACCGGGATGTGGCTGCGATATTTTTCTCACTCTCAGAGTGAACCATGAAGAAGACAAACTTCCCTTTCTGAGAGATGACCTTCATGCATTTCTTAGCAGAGATCAAGGAAATGTCACTAGGATGGACTCCCTCGGGTATCTTGTACAATTTTCTGTTGAAAGTAATAATAACACTACAAGGCCTAGAGTCATATACAACATCATGTTTCCATAAATAAGGATGGCCATAAAGAACAATACAAACTTCGAGAGGAGAATCATCACACAATACCTTGTCTTTGAAGGGCTTGATGTCGTATGACAGTTGACACTGTTGGTTGACACGAAGGTCGCTTCCTTGCTGAAGCCATCTAATGGTGTAGGTTTGTGGGTGTGGCGTTGTTGGCAAGGCCAATCCCTTGAATACCTCTACTGAGATGAGTTTCTTATAGCTACCTCTATCAATGATGAAGTGTAGTGGGGTGCCTTTTACCCACATCTGTGAATGGAAGAGGTGCTCTCCTTCATCTAGCTTATCTGGTTCACCAGGTTGAAGCTTGAAGGTAGCAACGGTGGCACTGGGTTCTGTGTCAATGATTTGTATTCCCCTTTCTAGTTTTGAATCGGAGTCAGAATCTACATCTAATTCATAGATGTTCATTTCGGCCACCCGCGACTGCTTTGAGAAATAGTCAGCAGTGTTATGCCAAGGGATATTATGGAAGTTGCACCACTTCCCGGTATCTTTCTTTGTCTTTGCAGTGTCCTTTTTTCCTTGTGGCTTGGACTGGTTGTCCTGATACTATCCATATTTTATCTATCCTTTATTCTACGGGTTGGGGATATTAGAATATAAGTGGATGTGCTCATTTTACCATTGACAATACCCTTTTCACCCAACCATAGGCCAAAGCCACCCTTCGAGCACCTTAAACTTGACAGAGAATCACTTCGGAAGAAAACCCTAGGCTAGATACCCAAACAAAGGGTAGCGCACCTTTCCCCAAGGATAGTGCATCAAAAAGAGCTGATCAGATAGTTCAAACCCTAGCCAAGAGATATTCCAAGCGTAACTGCTAGCTGCAGCAGCTGCAACGACAACTCTCCTCCAAAATTGTACATAAACTGGGCAACTACAATGCGCACAAGTGCTTCTCTGCAATTTTGAGACTGCCTCCTAGAATGAGATTTGGCCTCCTATATTTATACTAATTCTAGCTAACTACCTGGGATAACTTCTCATTCTAGGAATCTGTCTGTTCAATATATATTATTATGTATGGCTGACTTCTTCTCTTGGAGTCTAATAACCTAATATAAATTATCTTCTTGAGTCGACAAGTATTCTAGGGTTATTAGCCAACTCATTAGGGTTTTTTCTTTCTTCCCAGAGTATTCTATCCTCATCAAGTTTACACATGGAGGTAAATACCTCCCGTTGCTACCATACTATCAACACTCCCTCGTAGCTAGGGAGGTATTACAGGTAATGGTCTTGAGCACAAAAACATGGCATTCACCTGGTAGCATCAACATAGTTGTATAGACTAGATCATGAATAGATCATGATCACCATCATCATTATCAGATGCATCATCTCTTGAAATCATACTCTATCTGAGTAATCATACATGATGCTCACTCCACAGAGTGATACAAGAGCCATTCTCCTAATCTAGAAGAGTAAATGTTACGAACCATTTTTTGTCTGGAAAATCTCTCTTCATCATTCATCTAGCTAATAATTATTTCCCATAAATTGTTGATAGTCTTCAAGGAAATCAGAACAAAATAGAACACAACTATGTCTATCCATAGTAGTACATAACTACAATCCATTGGTACACTACCACACCAAGTGACACACAAGTACTTGATCAAACAGTGGAACACATCCACCACAGCAGTATACATATATTGTCTAGAAACATATGGTCTTCATAACAATCATCTAATAACAACCTACACATAAGCAATGTTATGATATAAACTGAATCATCTAGGCCGATCTTTCACTCACATATGTGAGATATGAAAGAATATATACCCTCAAAGTAGAACAATGAGATATTTGGACTATTCTTCTCAAGCAAGGAATAATAATTGTCATGTCTTCTGAACCTGGACCATTCCCCACCCTGGGCCATTCTTCCTACACTAATCAAAGTGCACCTTGGAGAGAATGTATAAACCCTAAGGAATGTATGTCCCTGATTGTTGAGCCTGGACAATTCCCCACCCTGGGCCATTCCTCCTACACTAATTAAAGTGCACCCTAGAGAGAATGTATAAACCCTAAGGAATGATTGTCCTGACCATTTCCTCTGTTAACCACAAGAGGAAAATATTGTTCTGTATCAACCTCCAAAATGAACCATTCCTCATGTTAACCACAATGAGAAATCGTTGTCCGGTGAGGCGGGCCAGTCTTCTTGAGTAACCCTCAAGAAGAGAGATTGCCCTAGACCACTCCCCATGTTAACCACAATCAGAAGTTGATGTCTATGATACATCAACAATCTGAACCATTTCCCATGTTAACCACAATGGGAAATTGTTGTCTGTCAGAAATCTCAATCCACTTTCCGAACAGGAAAACATCTGTCCAAGATGGAATATTTTTCAATCTTGAAAATCAATGTCCTCAATAATATTTTTAGTGCTCCCTCCCAACCTAGGAGTCATATCTTCCTTTTTCAATAAGGAAGTCATCTCCATGAGCTCCAACTTGAGTACGCAAACTCTTTCATCTTGGATAGAAGATTTACCAAAATGTCTTCTTATCTTCTCATCTGTGGAGATATGTATTGGAGAACCACTTTCTCCTTTGTAGACTTTAGAAAGAATAATGTAATGCTTGATTTTAAATGTACTTTAGTCTGGAACATTGATTTCCTATGAAGGCTTCATGTAGCTCTAAACAATAGAGTATATCATTGTTGGAAAACTGGAACATATCCATGTGGCACTTCTTCTGCCATCATGAGATCTGATCTACTGAGTAATCATCTTGATGTTATAGGAAATCTTCACCATGCTTCTGCTGTGCACTAGAGGTTCTCCGCCAAGTTATCTTCTTTTATCTACATACAAGGCTCTCTTTATGGTATGCCTCAAAGTCTTGAGATTTCTCTTCATACTCTCTTTATTCAATTTATCTGGAGAATATTCTTTGCATTCATCTGATGTAAAAATCCAACTCATGGATGTTGCAGATGATATAATGACTCATGTAAAGATAAGTCTGGTTTACTGGAACAAGTAATCATCATAGTCTTCTCCCTCCATCTGGGAGAAACTCTAGTTTTGCATCTCCCAATGCTTTCATTCATAAGTCTTCCATACACTATTTTTCATCATGACTTCCAATTCCTCTGCTTGATTTCTTTTATTGAGTTTATATCAGGTTGACAATCTTGTGATTCTTGATACAATGACTAGTTGTTCTGGCTTCTCTTTCTTTCTTAGAATCTTCATGTGTTTCTTTAGTTCTCGGGTCCATGAATTTTCTTATAGATTCCATTCCATCATAGGATCATGGATGTGGATGGACAACTAGGGATACTTTAAGGCTTCTCTTTGAAGAATACATACTTTGTTTCATGGCTGATATCATGGATATATACTTCATCGTCTTCAATGGATCATAGGATTAACTCCCTCCTAATACTTGCTTCAAGTATGAGTGCATATAATCAGTGCCCTCCGTTTAATAGATCCCACACTTTCGTCTTGTTGTCTTCTAAAAAAATTCATAAGTATTTTTCCAATTTCCTCTCGATTGCTGACTTTTTTTTGTCTTTGCTTCTTCTAAGTCTCTTCATGATTGATTTGGCTTATCTTGCAATAGCTTTCACATGAATTTTTTTTCATCCTTTCATGTGTATTATATAATTATATCCATTCTTATCTTGTTGTTCTTCCATAGGTATAGTTCTTCTTGGAACACATTATCTTCCAAGAGATAGATATACAAGATATGTACAGAGATGACGCAAACAAGATATGTACAAGAAATATGAAGAGTTTTGTTACCTTTAGAAGAAGAAGTCTCTTCCATCCTGGTTAGTCTTCTTTGTAGGTTCCTTTTCTTTGGAAATTGATGCTTCATGTTTCTCCTTCCTTTTCTTTAGCTTGGGACAATGATTATTGTAGTGACCATACTTTTGGCAGTTGAAGCATTGTACTTTTGAAATGTCTTTCTCTTGATTTGGCTTCCTCCTTGAACCAAACTTCCTTTCGTTCCTGAAGTTCTTAAATCTTGTTGTGAAAGCTTGATCATCATACTTATTTTGGGGTTTCTCTTTTGCACTGATCCTTGATTCTTCTTGAGCACAAAAAATACAAAGTTATTAAAATGTCGTATACTCCTTTCTCATGTTCATGCTTGTGGAAAATGCATCCCATGTCTTGGGAAGACCATTGAGTACTATGTTTACCAACTCCTTCTCTGAGATGATCTCTTCAACAGCTTGTAGTTGATCTATTAACTGAGAAATTCTCACAAAGTATGATGTTATGTTGTCATCATCATTCATCTTCATGTCACAGAGCTCATTCTTTAGACTCATTACTTATCCAATGTTTCTGACTGAGAAGAGGTTTGTTAGGGCATCGTACATCTTCTTCGATCAGTCAAGATGGGAGATGTAGGGTATCAAGTGGTATTTTATGGATTCCACTATGATACTCATAGCATTAATGTCATCATCTTTGAAAATTCTCCATAGTTACAAAATTTTGCGGTTCCTTCTCTTTCCCTTCTTCAAACTCTAGTTTCACGATCTTTCCTTTCACGATATCCAACACTTTATTCTTGGAAAGGATGAGGTCAATCCTTGTCTTCCACACTCTGAAGTTAGAGGCTCCATCTAACTTATTCTCTGACTTCATAGAATAAGTCATGGCTTCTTTGACTTGGTCAAACCCTAGATTTGACCACAAACTCAA
>JZKD02S2189354.1:2134827-2147947 GCA_000966675.3 Picea glauca | reverse complement strand
AACAGAGCGCTGCTCGATTGGAGGTTGCCCCCTCGAAGAGGCCTGTGACCATTGCTATCTGATTCAAAGTGCTATTTCTGTTGCTATTTCGTATATCATTTCTGTGTATTGTGAACATTATGCTGGATATTTTACTGTTATTCTTTCATTTCTAGCATTTCGTTTATGTTCTGCATATTTTATATATCTGGTATCTTGCAATATCTCTTGGCTAGGTTTTGGAACATCTTATCGGTCTTTTGTGATGTGATATCCTTGGGGATTGATGCGCTACTCTTTGTTTGGATATCTAGCCTAGGGTTTGCTTCTGGAGGAATTCTCAGGTCAAGGTTAAGGTGCTTGGAGGGAGTCTTTGGCCTATGGTTGGGTGACGAGGGTATCGTCAATGGTAAAACGAGCACACCATCTTCTATATTCTAACACTGATCTAATGAGGGTCCCTTCCTTTCACTTACTACTTCCACTACATATAGTCGACACCCTTGCCTCAAGCATCGCTTAACGTTCATAGTTGAGATAAAGTGTAATGACACCCTTCTCCATACACCTTGGATCTCAATTGATCTTCCTTCATCGTCGACACAAAGCACCCTTTTTGCGAAACAATCTACCAAAGATCGATGAGCTTCTAACCAATCCATTCCAATGATTAGGTCATATGCCCCGAGAGCAGTGAGGTATACCTTCAACCTGGTAGTACACACTCCTAGGTCTAACATACAATTATTGATGCTATATCCTACTGCTTTTCTTTCCCCGAAGCCATCTCGACTTGTTCAAAGTCATCTTGCTTGTAGGCTACCAACCCACTCTTTTCTAATACAGATGGTGATATGAAACTATATGTCACACCAGAATCAAATAAAATCTTAACATTGATATGATTTAGCATACCTGATGACTCCACCACTGTGGATTGATGTTCATTCTGGTGATTATTAACCACTGCGTAAATCTGGTGGTTGCTACTTTGTCTTCCCATCGGGGCCTTTCCTTCTCTATGCACAAATTGTGATTATAACTCTGGGTAGTCACGCTAGTAATGGGGTCCTCCACATCCCCAACAGGTAACATGGGATTGAGCCTGCACAATGTTATGTGACTGTCTCTGAAATGAGTTCCTTCCCCAGGAACCCCTACCCCTACTAGTTGCTACCTGAGAGGGTCATGGAACTGCCTACGTCGTTGGTGATGAACGATATGTTGCACTCGCTGCCATTGAAATACCTATGGTGATTGTCCTTGGTGCGACTCTATTACCATATGGAGGTGGCCTTGAGCCCCCTCCCCTAGGAAATGTCCTAGGGGCCTTCCTCAGGAACCTAGGATGATGCGGAAAGGTCGGTCTCGTACCTCTGGTTAAGTTCATGTGTTCCTCCACATAGCACGCATTTTCCACATCTTTCGCTACTGAAGGTGGTTTCTACATCTGCACCATAGCCCTTATCTTAGGGTTCAACCCATAGACAGAGTGTTCTTCTTATCATTGGTCATTATCCATATATGAAACATACTTGACCAATTCCACAAACCAAATCTCATATTCTTCTATGGTCTCGTTTCCCCGTACTAGAGCATGAAATGCTTCTACCTGTTATTCCTCATAGTAAGCTGGTAGATATTTCCTTTGGAACCTCTCCTCGAAAAGTTCCCAAGATACGGTGTCTGGGGTAAGATGCAGTTACCTTTCCAGGTTGCCCCACCAGTTCAAGGCACTATCTCTCAACTAAAAAATAGATATCTTCACCTTTGAGGTGGATGTATAGTCCCTTAAGGAAAAACACCTTATCATGCCTTCCAACCATGCTTTTGTGTGTTCACTGGCGCGACCCCCGACAAAATCCAGAAATTTGATCTTCTGCAGTTCTCTAGTGATGTTTTTGGTTGGAGGTCCTCCCCCTGAATCCCTTGATGCTTCTGGATTACCCGTTCCAGATGGTGGGGGTTCAACTTCGATCCCTGCTAGTTTTCGCCCCTTTAAAGTCTCATTTATGGCCTCCAAAGAGCGTAGTATGAGAGCTAGTTCCAAGGATAGTGGTGGCAGTGCTAGCGGTGTTGGTGGTGCCTGGGACGATGCTCCTCTTCCTTGATTCCCTCAAGTCCTAACCATCCTGTATGATTTAACCTGCATCAACCAAATTTTTTAGGGTAAGTTCAAATATTTTTCACATTTGTGCAACTTAACTAGAAAATAGGGTTAAGCGTAAGTTTTTTTTTACTTGTTTGTAAACAGATGTTACTCTCTTTAGGGGAGGTGGCTAGGTTAGGGATAAAGCATATAAGCTTGATTTATTCACCTAAGAAAAATATTGACTCCCTTTCCTTGTAGCTATGCTAGCTTTGCACCATACTAGCCAGTTTCTCTAACTTACCTGCCTAGTGCGCATGAAGCCCCCTCCCGCTTATCTTGTTCTAAGTCCTTATACTTTTTGTTTACAACTAATTATTGTGACTTCCAACCTAATGTTGATGAAATGAGTCTAAGGCTATCCTTCGATGCTTGACTCATGGGCTTTCCTTGGTGTGTTTATACATATGCATTGAATTGTGTGTCTCGGTGGCTACAGGTGCGAGTCTTGAGGATTGTAGAGTGGCTTTTCGGCATTGGATATTAGCGCTTGTGCATTGTGGTTATGCATTGTTTCTAGAGTTGTTTTCATATGATGTAGTGAGCTTGAGGCGATGCATTGAATCTTGGTGCTTGGCTTTGACTGGTGGAATGGAATGCAGGGACTTGGCGCTTGGCTCGGTGGTTGAGGGCACGGAACTCAGTTTTTGGTTAACATGGATAATTAGGGATTATACTTCGGGATAGTATTTTATGACTATTAATTTATTTATGTATAAGAATTTATTTTATAGTGACTCATGTGTGGCATGTTGGTGTTTGGTTGTTTTCCAAGGCTTGGACTATGGTGACTGGTCGTGGGTTCAAAACCGATCCTTCCTAATATATATATTTTTTTATATTTCCTCCATTCATTATTAATTCCCATTAACTATATTGATCCACCATTAACTACTAATCTTCCATTAACTATTAACCTTTCATTAACTATAACTAATCCTCCATTAATGAATAATTTTCCATTAACTATACTAATCCTCCATTAACTATTATTCACTCTAATTATTATTTTTTTTAATATTTTATTATTATTATATCCCCACCCCCCTTTTTTATATAATTAACACATTTTTTTTAAATATCAAATTAAATTAATTTATTTAAAATTTAAAACCCTAAATTAAATTAAAAACCTCAATTTATTTAAACTATCCGAATTGTTTATTATATTTTTTTTTGAATAAATGAAATTAAAAAAAAAATAATTGATAAATAAACGAAATAAATATATATGAAAAAAAACTTACCTCGCAGGTAATAACCTAGACCTCGCATGTGATCCATGTGTTACCCCCATGCTTCCTCCAGCGCCTTCCATACCTAAACCTAACCCTACACTCATTCTCATAACACTCTGCTCTTTTTCCGCCTCTCTCACTCTGCAAGTGCGACCAGGGTTACGACAATGGTTGGAGGCTCCTCCCTCATAGCTTGGCAAAGGCCTGCGGGCTACAACTATTCCCTCACGAGCTCCTCTTACTAGATATTATATATGTATAAATTTATAAATATATTTCTTTTGTTGTGCTCGTAGTACTCATTCGCAACTCTTCCTTGGTATTCTTCCTTGGTATTCTGTGTGTGGTGCAAAGCCTTTGTTTCATGGGCGCTGCATGCAGTTGGATGCTTGGTCTTGAATTTGGTGTTTTGTGTTGTGTTGGGTTCTTAGATTGAGCTTGTAGACTTGGTTTGACACTTGTACGTTTTCTTGTGATGGGCCTGGCGCTTGTGCGTTGTGTGGTGCGGTTGGCTTTGACTTGTGTTGTGTTGTGTTATGTTGTGTGGCTTGCGAATCCATCCCATGAATCGCAGGGAAGCAGGTCGGAGTAGGGGTGGCTCTGGCATTGAACAGAGGCTCGGATTGCAACCACTTCAAATCCACACTAGTGCCCAACAAATATGCCTTGATGGTAGTATAAGTGTCGTGCTCCTTACTGAGCTTCGACGCTTGAGTCCTCAATGGTGTCTATGGGCCATTTCTTGTTCTAGTATATTGTCTCCATGGTTTCACTGGAGGTCAAAAACCCTAGTGTTGATTCCCAAACCCTGGTGGAATTTATAGGAAAAAAAAATGGAGAAAAGCCATGACACCCGGTGTCTGCAAGCGCTCTTCTTAAGAAAGAATTATGGAGCTGAGGAATTGAATGAATACCTCTGAAAGGGAATGTGGGTTTGTTTGGAATTTGCAGAGTTTTAAGATAGGATGAAGTAAACCTGTTTAGAGTAGAAGACCGACGGAAGAGAAACGACATTGTTTCATGTTGCAAATACATTCCCATAATCTATTTCTAATTATTTCAAGTGCATAATTTAGTTTGGATTTACTTAGATTGCTCATAAATAATCCAGAGCATAGATAAGATTAGTAATGGAACAGGGTTATTATTTATCTTGGATTTTGAATGGACTTGTTTGTAAATCACACGGACTTGTTGGTCCAGTGACTGTGGCGAGTTTGTGAATAGGGCCTCCCAATGCATGGCATTCAAAGGCCCGACCTGCTACTCAAAATAAGTTGAAGGGAGGGCTACCCATGGACTTAAATCCATGTAGGGCGTCTTTCACACCATGAGGAATGGGTTTATTTTGTTCTCAAAATGATTTAGATAGATTAATTTATTTTTTTATTATTTTACGTCTGGTTATTTGGCTATATATATTCTTTCATTTTTAATTTTTTTCTTAACCTAATATTCTTTATTCCCTATCCTTCTTACTTCTTACAGGAGGTCAGGACTTTTACAGGTGCATAGGTGACTCGAATAAGTAAACATAGATTTAACATTATGAGGGATCTACAAAGCCTGCATGGCAGCATATGGAAAGAACACCAACAAATCTAACATTGTTGGGCTTCACACCAGGGTTTTGCTTCTTTCAAAGAGTCTCTTTGCTATGCCCGTGCATTGAATATCCTAAAATCATTGCAGTAAAAGGGACTGCATCTTGGTTTGCGATTTTTTCAAATACATTGCGTGCATCCTTTATGCTCCCACATGTCTACAAGGGCACATCCCAAAAAGGCATCAAAGTAGAATTCACTTCTATTTATCGTTTCATGCCTCGCCTTGCCCTGTTCTAGAGCTGCCAAGTTTGCAAATGCTGGGAGCACAAATTTGGTCTCACCAACCCATTCACATTTGTTCAAGAAGATTCAAGGTCTCATTGGCATGCCCATTCTATGCATATCCTACAATTGTTGAATTCCCTGAGATAACATCAGGTTCAGGCATTTTCTAGAAGAGATCCAAAGCTTCATCAAGTAACCCATTTTGTGCATATCTTGCATGTCACACAATAATGCACTTCTTATTACGTCCTGGTCGATCTCCTTACTGTATTGCAGAGCTTCCAAATCAGCACAAGATGGATGTAAGTTCACAGTTTAACCTGCGCATTAAAAGTGTGTGGTTTTTTGGTATCAATGGGAATCTAGTTAGATTATTTTTGTGAATCCAAGTATTTCCCATCAGTATACACAAATGTTTCTCTGTTGAAAGTAACATAACAACTTCCAAGATGCATATAAATATGCACTCCACATCTTATATCTCATACATGTTACAAAATTATATCCATAAGTAGTTTTCAAATGTGCCACCGAGAATATTATTATAAAGGTATGAATATTTGAGTAGGATAAGAGGAATAAAAACTATTACATTGTTCAAAGAAAATGCTTAAAAACATAGGATGCCATGTAACAATGTAAACAATTAAAAACATTAAACATTATCAATATCAAAACAAGCTTCTATATGAACGATCTACTTCCAATTTTATAAAGACAAATTAAAGCATAACAAAATGGACAAAAAGAAAATCTTACAGGTCATAAGAATGGGCCGTGAGGATTGAAGGCATTGTTTGTTGTGAGAACCATCCTCTCCTTAGGATGGTAGTATCTACATGTCATGCCAAATTTACAGTGACATGTCTTCATGTAGAACTAACCTTCTGGTTGACCAAGCCTTTCAAAAAACCCTACTTTTGGATGCCCCATGCTTGGGAATCACAGTGGAAATTAAGAAAAGGATCCTTGAATACTAGTGGTCATTGCATTGTTTGGGAAATGTGCCTACACACTAAAGCAACTCCCATTGCTTGGTGTTCACCATCTAAACTCTGGAGAGGTAATTGAACCCACCTACCCTTGCTACAAATTAAATAACTTATCACTAAAAACATGTAATAGTTCATTATTGGTACTCTCTCTAACTGAAAAGCATATCTGTGACAACTTGAAAATCAAGGTGATTGCTACTGTTAGTACTATATTTTTTCCTCTCAAAGAAGCAATGGTTGGTTGAATTTATAGGGCCAATATTAGACACATTTGAGTTAGAGGACAACGTTCTAGAGTCTCTGAGAAATCAAGAGTCCAATTATCCTGAGGTAGAGGGAAGAATATAGCAGAGAAATCATGTTATGTGTGTGCTTAAGGAAAGAGTTAAGAACTCAAATTCTTATCGGAGGTCCAAAAGGGGATTATTGCACCCAAAAAAGGGGCTAAGTCTATTGCCAAGGATCTTATCATGAGATGAAGGTTTGGGATTCAGGCGCCAACGAACTCAGGGACCCCACTGATCAAACAATTTTCAAATGGGGCCAAATCAACGGTCTAGATCTCATCACATGCGCAACCTTTAATCAACAGTCGAGGTGAAATCTTAGAGTCCCCTTCATCAAAGTACTTTTGGGGACCTAAACCTTGAGTAATCTGATAGTTTCACCTCTGATTGACGGTCCAAATTTGGTGGGGAATGAGATTAACGACCCAGAATCTATCGTGGCTTCCCCACTGCACAAGTGAAGATAAATAGGCGTGTGTCAAGGTTGGCATCAGCATGACAATATTTTCCCTAGCCAAATTTTTCTTTTGACCAGGACAGATCATCGAATCAAATTATCTCCAGTTCCTTCAATTGATGGAAAATATCTAGTATTCGATTTCCATATCAATAGTAGTTGGAGTCCCCCTCGGGACCTAGATCTTAATCACTCTAATGGGCACCTTCAATCGATGATATAGATCTAATTTCAGACCTTGGAGCCTCTTGCCAATGTCTCATGTCAACACACTAGCGGAGCCCTGTCTAGGTCAACCAGTGGTTGCCACATGGACATGTGGAACCCATGAGATACATAAGTCAATATCTTGAAAATGGGTGACATGTGTCACGTCTGTCGGCCACATCAACATCATCATGGGCCAGTAAAAGGTCTCCATGTGTCTTGGTTGGCATCATCATGACCTACTTTCCTTAGCCAAAGTTTTATTTCGTCCTAAGCCAGATCAGTGACTCCTAGTTCATATCCATTCTTAGATAAACGTTCATTGGAGTTCCTCTTAGGACCTAGCTCTTGATCATTCTAATAGGAACCTTTGATAGATGATCTAGATATAATATTTGATCTCAAGATCAATGGTCATTGAAGTTTCCCTCGTGACCTTACTCATGATCGCTCTGATGGGGCACCTCTGATGAATAGTCCAGATCTTATCTTCAATCTTCCAGCCTCCTGGCCAGGTGTCACATCAACCCACGAACGAAGCATTGTCAAGGCCAAATAGTGACTTCCACATGGACATGTGGAACCCCCAAGGTGCATAGGTCAGTACACCAAAAATGGGTGACACTTGTCATGTCTGCCTACCACATCAATGCCATAGTGGACCAACAAAATTTTCCCACGTGTCAAGATGATGTCAACATGATGTTGTTTATGCCTTAGTCGATTTTCTCTCTTGGTCAAGCTAGATCAAAGACTCTCATTTGTTTCCCAGATCTCAATCAACAGTCCAGATCTATATTCTGATCCTCAAGCTCATCAGGCTACCGACCCTTCAAAGTTCCCTCGTTGGAGTCTTTTTTGGATCTAAGCCCTGAACGCTCCAATAGTGTACCTCTGATTGATAGTCCATATTCCATTGCTCCATCGGTCATGCCCCGGAGAGATCAATGGTCTAGATATTATCTTTCCACTCCGGTGGATTAACGACTCTTAGTTGTTTTCAGTTTTGCTTCGATGGATGCACCTCCAATCAATGGTCACAATCGCTTGCTGAGATAGATTCGATGACTGATGAGTCTTGCAACTTCTATGGTTTTAATTTCAAGTGTCCAACCAAAAGGAAAATGAATGTAGGGAATCTCCAGGAGCAGAGCTCGAGGGACATTTTGGTTATAAAATATCCATCTACCCTACGATCTCAACATAACCAAAAATCAATAGGTAAAGGTAATTTCTACAGTTTTAACAAGGCAGAAACCATTCAAGAATCAAGAAGTCATAAGAAGTTTCAAGAAGATGGGAGCGGATTCAAGAAGTGGTTTTAACATGAGCAAGCAAGAATAAATGAGGATGAAGACGCTCATTGTTAAGGTCGACACTTTGGGGAATTTAAGAGTTTCTTACAAACACAGTTGCTTGGTTAGAAATATTGAACACAAAAATATGGTGAATGCAGCTGGCAACTATTGGTCACTATAATTGCTTAATTAATTTTAAACAACTAAGTGAAACATAAATTATCAACCCAGGGAAGTCTTTTATTTCAAAGATAACCACGCACTATATATGCTCAATTCCAAAAGCAGCTTAGTGTTGTAGTAAAGAAACTTATACTAATCTTTCTTGCTCAAACAAATTGAAGTTCTGTATTGAATCACAGGAAAGTAACTTCCCTATTGCAAACCTTTAAAGATCAATTTAAGAATCCTGGATTACATTTAAAATAATACTTGCAATGGGAAAGAACAACTATTCTTCAATCAGAGAACGGGACCCTTACTCTCAACAGAGACTTCAGCATTAACACTCTTTCATGAAAACAACAATGCAGAAAACAATTAACTCTATTTGACAGGAAACAAAGCCATCTAGTTCCTTTCTTTCTAAGCAGGAGCTTTGAGCCTTACTTCTGTTTAGCACACTTGTGAAGCTGAGTTTTACAGAGAACAGAGTAGTATGATCCCTTCCTTTCTGAGCAGGGATTACTAACCCAGTTTCTGGCTAGCATTAATGAAGATCTACAGAAAACAGGGTGTCTTGGTTCCTTCCTTTATGAGTAGGAACCCTTAACCCTATCCCTGGCTAACACACTTGCAGAGGGAAATGAAATCTACAGAGGACAAAGTGTTGTGATTCCTTCCTGTCTGATTAGGAACCCTTTAACCAATTCTCTGGCTAACACACTTGCTGAAGGAAATGAAACCTACAGAGGACAAGGTGATTGGATTCCTTCCTGTCTGAGTAGGAACCTCTTAACCGAACCTCTGTCTAGCACACAACAGGAAATGAAATCTACAGAGGACAAGGTGTTTTAATTCTTTCCTGTCTGAGTAGGAATCCTTTAACCAAAACCTTTCACTAGCACACTTGCAGTAGTAAACAAATCCTACAGAGGGTATGATGTTCCAATTCCTTTCTGTCTGAGCAGGAACCTTTAATCAAATCTATGCTAGCATGAAACCATCACACAAGATTGTTGATAAAAGAATCACAAATTCCATTCAATAAACTAAAACATAGTCAGTAGTGTTCAGCAAAGCAAAATTCATAAAACAGTGTTCAACACACGACAATAAACAAAGCATGGACAGAAATTATAATAACACACTTCTAACTGATGGGTGAATCTTGTGATGAAGGTGGGCCCTCCCTTCTCACAAGATTCCCCTAGAACGGGAAAGCTTAGAGATGAATAATCAAATAAGTCTTATATTCATCTGTCGAAATGTCACATTACAAATTGAAAGAATAGAATACGTCTGTTTCCCTGGAGTTGCTTCAATACAAAAACTTGGATTCCTCGAATGGTGATTTCCTCTGATTTAAAGAGGAAATCCCTTCGATACAATCATTACAATGCATCTCAATCCAATCCTAGATCGGATCTTCTTTCTAAATTAGCTTAGGATGTCCTGATTTTACGCAACCAAATGTTGAACGAGGTATTGTTGTTACGGCTGGTGTAACAACTTCTTCTCATCGTTGTTGATGTTGCGTCAGCCACGTGAATTACGCTCTGACTGTTGACTGCTGACTGTGGCGGCTTCCTTGTGTTTCAGCATCGTCAGTTCTGGTAGTTCTTCTGTGTTTCAGCATCTATAGCTCTGGACTGTGTGATAGCTCGTGTTTCAGCATCTTACGACCTCGAACTGTATGGCTGCTCCGTGTTTCAGCATCTACGATATCGGGTTGTGTAGCAGCTTCGTGTTTCAGCATCTGCGACCTCGGACTGTGTAGCAGCTCTGTGTTTCAGCAATAGGCTTTGAATGCAAATCTGTGGTTTTGGACACTTATGCATTTCTAATCAATGGTTAAGTACAAAAGTGATGTAAAATATTATGCAAAACAGATTAAGAATATAGTAATGAGAAAGGACGTTGTATACCTTTGAGATGATCAGACAAAGTGATAGTATAGGTTCAAATGTAGGTGATCAAGGGTATAATAATGGGAAAAAGTATAAGCAAAAAGGTGCATAGTGTGGTCCTAACATCCCCCCCAGCTCAAGGTGTTGCATGTCCTCAGGCAACTCACTCTGAATCAGAGTCTTGATGCTGGCTCTGATCATGTAAATTACTCAAGCTGTAACTCCGGGCGGTACTGTCTATTGGCATTTTGAACCCGTGCACTTCCTGAAATCTTTCCCACGCTGTTGTTTCTGCCTTTTTAGGCAGCTTATAACTGACTTGATATGTTTTTGCTGGAAGCCAGAGGAGAGGAAAGTAAAATTTGTATCCTATCCAGTTTTCGGCACAATGTCGAATGCACTGGATGTAGCTAGGTGCCCTTGAAATTGCTGCTTCTAAGTTGGCCGGGCCAAAAGGGTTGTGTTGCTATCTCTTTTTTGTGGATTGCTGCCAAAACAAGTTGTTGGCCTGGAGGGCAGGAATCTCTATGGCACTGATGCTGTGTTGACATTCTTGGAGCACTACTGACTATAGCTATTGGACATGCTCAGTCACTCCTGGTTTCTTTAAGACTTGATAATATTCTGAAATGAATTTGGCTACCCTTTCTGGTTCGGGTCTAATCCAGAGAATTTTATTGTCCTCATTGTGCTTGGCAGCCAAAAAGTCGCTCTGCCATGAAATTTGATTATGAAGAAAAGAATTGAATGCTCGAAGTTAAACATCTCCAACAAGAGGATTTATATTGAGAAGCCTATTTTCAGGAATAGCCTCATTGTGGAAGTATGCTTCACATAAGAGGTGCTGATCCTTGGTAGAGGCAGCTATGAAAGTCTTGAAAAAATCTGTTGGTTGTATTACTTCATGGGATTTTCCTTCTATGATTGATTTAATTTGGAACCATGTGAGTCTCTCCAAGAGAAATAAAGAATAGTTACAAGATGGTTTCCTTGTGGCCATTAGTGTGTGGATCAGATCAAAGATTAGGACCAATCTACCTTTTAAATTTCTGTTTTTCTTCTTGAGATCTCGAACTTCCTGTCGTGTCAGGTCCAATGCTTCCCAATTTGAGAAGGTGTGATTCATCCAGGTTTGCCTGTGTACTTGGAGGTGTTGGGCCTGTGTCTCAGCATACTCCTTCTTCCATTTCTGTATCTCTGCGTTCTCATCCCATAACTGGGAAGTCTGAGTTTCAGCGTGGGCAGTAGTGGGATTAGGCATGGTTTGGGTAGATTGTTCCTTGGAAGTGGAGAGATTGACCTAACTGGGAGGTGTGACTTCCTTGATGGGCACTGTTTGCACATCCTTGTTGACAGCAGTAGGGACTTTTCTTGCTGCAATGCAAGGTGCAGTCTTAATCCTGGAAGGGCCTCCTGGTTCTTGTGTTGCAGCAGGTTCAGATTTGATCTTGATGGAACCTGCTGGTTCTTGTGTTACAACAGGTTCAGTCTTGACTTCAAAAGGGGATGGAGGAGGGACTGCTCCTGGTACTGGAACTTGAACCACCTTATACCCTGCCTGAAAGTAAATATCTCCACACTGGCAGCACATATATTCTTTACATGTGATTTCTGTCGTTTGTTCTGCCAGGGTTGCAATACGGCTTAAGGTGTGCGAGGTGAGTTCTTTTTCATATGCGTATTTGGCTCTAGCCAGTTCCTGCTTATATGCATCGAGTTCTGATTTTAAAAACTCGTTTTCTTCCAAGACATCAGCCATTGTTTGTTTCGATTTAGAGGTGACCGGTTCTTGTGTTGCAGTCATCGTCTCCTTAGCTGGTTCTTGTGTAGCAGCTATGGGAATGGAAACCGATGTTTGTGTTTTAGCCTCTTGGTGCAAGGAGAGTAGTGTTTCAGCATCTTCAACTTCTGGTTCCTGCACCTCAATGTTGGTGTCAGCGGCTGGTTCTTGTGTTTCAGCCGGAGCACCTGGGGTCTCAAATTCCTGTAATTCAACTTGTATGTCAGTGGCTGGTTCTTCTGTTTCAGCTGCTTTATATGATAGAGATGGTGTTTCAGTCTCCTGGGCCTGTGATTCCTGAAATTCAATTTCGAGGTCAGTGGTTGGTTCTTGTGTTTCAGCCACGAATGATGTCTGGGCGTCTGATTCCTGTAACTCAATTTCAATGTCAGCGGCTGGTTCTTGTGTTTCATCCGTGGCTAGTTCTTGTGTTTCAGCCGTGGCTGGTTCTTGTGTTTCAGCCACTGAGTGGGTAGCTGGTTCTTGTGTTTCAGCTACTTCTTGTGAGACAGAAGGTGTTACAGTGTCCGGGGCGTCTGGTTCTTGTGTGGCAGTGCCCGTGGTTGGAAGAGGCGAAGATCCCGAGGTTTGGGATGTACGACGTATCAATCGAATAGGTGGGGAGTCTAGGGTGGTGAGCATAAAAGGTGGTCTCATTGAGGCTCTTGTTTGCTTTTTGCGCAAGAAAGGTGAAAAGGGGGCGGTCTGTTTTCATTTTTGTGGCGGTCTTCTCTGACTGATAGGGCAGGGAACATTTTCTGGTTCAGAGTCATCACTGAGAATATGAAGAGCGGGAGTAGATGACTCTGGTAGGGTATGTGGGGAATTA
>JZKD02S2189354.1:2098080-2113378 GCA_000966675.3 Picea glauca | reverse complement strand
CAGAGAATCCTGTGTTCCACGACAGGTCGAAGCACATAGAGATCCGCTATCATTTCATCTGTGACATGGTACAGAGAGGAGCCTTGAAGCTCCAGTACATTAGCATGGATGAACATGTTGCTGATGTGATGAATAAGCCTCTATCTCATGTAAAGTTTGAACACTTTCGAGATAATCTTGGTATTGTCTCAAAGGACCTTCCCTGAAAGGGGAGTAGATATATTTCTTGCTTTCGACCTCATTTTTATATGTAAAGCAAGATGAGTCATGCTTCTGACCTCGTTGTTAGACATAAAGCATGACGCTGTGTGATCCCTGCTTCTGACCTTGTTGTTAGACGTAAAGCAATATGAGTTATGCTTCTGACCTAGTTGTTAGATGCAAAGCACAACGTCATTGATTCCTTTCTTCTGACCTAGTTGTTAGACGTAAAGCAAGATGAGTCATGCTTCTGACCTCATTGTTAGACATAAAGCATGATGTCATGTGTTCCTTGATTCTGACCTCATTGTTAGACGTAAAGCAAGATGAGTTATGCTTCTGACCTAGTTGTTAGACGTAAAGCATAACGCCGATGATTCCTCACTTCTGACCTCATTGTTAGACATAAAGCGAGATGTTGACATGTTCCTTGCTTCTGACCTAGTTGTTAGATGTGAAGCAAGAAGAGTTATGCTTTTGACCTAGTTGTTAGATGTAAAGCATAACGATGATGATTCCTCACTTTTGACCTCATTGTTAGACGTAAAGCAAGATGTTGATGTGTTACTTGCTTCTAACCTAGTTGTTAGATGTAAAGAAATATGAGTCATGCTTCTGAACTAGTTGTTAGACGTAAAGCATGACATTGTGATTCCTCGCTTCTGACCTAGTTGTTAGACGTTGAATCCGAAATTGAATTCAGACGTAAAGCAAGATTATGATATTACTTGCTTCTGACCTAGTTGTTAGATGTAAAGCAAGATGTGACTGACACTGAGCTACCAGCTTAAGCGCTATGACATTGAGCTAGTGTAGTATTGTGATGTGCCAGCCTAGTGCTATGATGAGGTATCATTTTTACTGATACATGTTTGATGCAGATGATGATAGCATTCCTTTGAGAATGAATATGTTGCCGATGAAGAAAACTTCCGATGACTCGTAAATGTGCTAGACAATGGTTCAAGATGATATTGATGATACTGTCCTCCAGATGCCACTGATGATGTAGACCTCTCTCGCCTCATGCTAATGAAGAATACCCTTCTTGTTAACGGGGAGTGTTGAAATCATGTAACTACGAAGAGAATTCTTATTATTATTTTCTTATTGGATTAAATCCCCATTGTGGATTAATCATGTCATTATTATTATTATTGTTATTGGATTAATCCCCATTGAGGATTAATCATGTCGGTAATTGAATAAGGACCAAATCCCCTTTTGCAGATTTGTCATTGGAAAATTACAAAGTGATGAATAAGAAGTTGGCCCCAACAGTTATAATGGAAGGCCCAGAATTAATTAAAGGTGGGTTTACCCACCCAGAGTGAGAGGTCGGCCCTACTAGATGGTGACTCTTCACATGTGCCAGATTGATATAAATAAGAGGCTAGCGCCTCACTTCTTAGACACACTTCATTTGCTCATTATCTTATGAGGCAAGTTGCAATTGGAAGTTGGAGAGAGGAGAAGAAGGGTGGCACATCTCTTGGGGAGGACTTTTAGTATTATTTTGAGTTATCTCTTGAGTATTGTATAAGCCATTTATGATAAGGAAGTTTTTACTGGGTTTTCTTCCCCTAGAGGGTTTCCCAGGATAAATGTTGTGTCTCTTGTGAATGTGGATTTCTCAGTGATCTTGTTCTTACTATGCTCTTGTCTAATGAAATGCAAATAACTATAATAATGGCATAAACATTAACAAGTATTGGTGTAATCCAACCATGATTTGAGACCTTCATGTTTGATATGCATGGTCTGTGTCCAACTTTTCTCACAGATGTGAGTCATGAGAGTTTGAGCATGGAGATTCTAGACCATCTGCACTGGAGCCATGGAAGGAGAAGGATTGCCTGAGGAAATGCATGGCAGAGAAGGGTGGGGGTCCATTCTCTTGTGTGGTGTAGGATGTGTAGAAGAGAGTTGGGTACTTGGATTGTTGTGAGTGTTGGGGAAGTCTGTGAGAGCTTGAGTGCTAACTGGTTTGTGAATCCAAGTAACACTCTGAAACCATCCTTATGAATTCATATCCCTGTATTGGGGGTGAACTTGCTGTCAAGACTTGTAACAATAATGTCTATGTTTGGGTGGAACGTCCTTGGTATGCGGCTAGTCGGTGGTTTTTTTTTGCAAACTATAAGTGCTCTCTGTTATGGTATTACTTACCTATGTATGAATTATTCTGCTTTGTATTTATTTATCGTTGAATTTGATATGTTTAGAGTATGCATGCTTGTTGTGTATTGTTGTTCATGTCATATGCTTCATTATTTTTATGTGTAGCATGAGTCTTGATGAATGCATGTGAATATTTCATGCATTCCCTATTATTTAAAGTTAGAGCAGGGGTCGAATTAGTCCAAAGAAGGGACTTGTATTTAACATGCCCAACCTGTGGGTGGCAGGGTACATTACAGATTGGTATCAGAGATCAGTTCCAATACTAAGCCTAGATGGGCTATGTAAACCAAATTTGAAGCAAAAGCTCCAAAAACAATTAAGTTGCAGAGTGCCAGAAGGCACTGAGAGCACAATTTGACTATGTTTGACATATCAATAAGTGTAGCAGTTTGGGAAACCACAATGGTTGTTGATTTGGGCCACAAGATTTGACCCAAGCCATTAGATATGTTTGAGGAGGCTCAAATCCTTCATAGCCACCATATCTGGAAAAGGAGGATTAGGGTTAAGCACTGAAGTCCTTTGAACTTCACCACTCCAGATGTTTGAAGTTATTTTTCATAAAAGAGGCAAAATACCCAGAGTGGATCTATGTTGTAGATCACTGAGAGAAGTGATCGACTATTATATTTTTCCAAGGACAGATTGAAGACATTGGATCAATCAAATATTAGGAAGTAAGGCGCAATGGTGAAGATCAGATACGATCTTTCATATCTACACGTAAGTGAATGCGAGTCGTAGATATCACTATAGTTTGGAGGTTTGACACTTCGGGAAAAGAAATTCCTCAAGATTTTAGGAGGTAAATCTCCCAAAGTCGTGAACTCTAGATTTAATATGGACCTTCCATTTCTAGTGACACATGTCCACAAATTAAGCAATGTTCAAAATTTCGACAATCCGATAGCTGTGTGGTGTTCAGTTCAAACATGAAATCCTATGAAGTCGTGAAGCACCAGATTGATGTGGCATGATGATGTCACCTAGGGTGACATGGACCTACTATAAGCATGCCATGTGTCACTTGTTTCTGTACCACTTATAGGCCCTTAGTAATAGTTGGGACCTAACATGTGTCACCCGTCGATGGGGCCACATGTCACTACATTAATTGTTTGACAACCAAGAAAAGGAGTACGTCATATTCACCAATTCAGTGTTCGGAAGGAATAAATTGTGATGAAGGTGAAACCCCTGAAGCTACAAAGAGTGGAGTAAATCCTCACCATTGATCGGGAGAGGATGTGGCAGCAGATCCCATAGTTCAGAGACTTGGCACTCTGAAGGATTCAAGGAATAAGTAGTTAGGGTCAAGGACTCCCGAAGGTTGAAGTCCATCTCAACCATTGATTACAATGGACAAATGGTGCTATTTCCCAAGTTATGGAGACTTGGTACTCCAGAGGAATTGAGTTGCATATGGATTTGAGTCAGGAACTCTCGAAGGCTGGAGTTAATCCTGGAGAGGAAGCCTTGTATAATTCTACATTCAAATCGAGTTCGAGAATGATTATTCCATTGATCATCGATCATGAGTAGGATTGATGATCCTACTCGATGATGGAGGAGAAAAATTATCGTGATCACAGGGCAAGATACAATAGTCGTCACATCACCCCACTAATGAATGATAACCGTTAGATCACAATCGTGCAAGGAAGAGGAAATAATGAACATTGTCCTTTCATCATTTGGATTGGAACTATGTACAACGTTCGATCGTGAGGAAATGACTAATCAATAACGATTGAGTCATAACCATCAAATCTGGGAGTTGCATAGGAGGACTGTTGGATCAACATCTGATTAAGTCATGACTATTGGATCTCAGTGATTGCAGATCAATGATGAGGATCCATTGTGAGATTCAAAAGGTGAGTTAACATTCGCAAAGATATTGGTTCCACAATCCACATCGAAAATTGGTCATCACCCACCAAAATATCGACAACTCACATAGATTCCAATACCAACATGCATATTCCATTGTAGAAATCGATGATGGAGATAAATGTCATGCTAGTTGGGACCTCGTAATCATCCATGATTGTATATATCCACGTCGGTTCGATCTACAATGTTTATTAGTAGACAAGGAATAAATTTGATTCATAGCTCTCGGGCATATGAGTTTAATAGAGTTTAGCACCTCTATGTTAAATCCATCATCATGTGGAATGGGCCTATAGAAAAACGTCTACAGGTGAAAGAAGAGTGGATCGATCCTAGACACCCTGTCAAGGGTTTAGCGCACCGTAAGATAAATCAGGTCTCTCTAACTATGGGATGAGTTAGCAACATATTTGGATCCAATCCAAGTTCATGAAGAATGTGGATGGATTCATATCTGTCTTACATCAATTCGGGAAAAATTAATAGTCATCAATCAAATCCAAGTGCTGATATGATCAGTCATGGAAAGGATAAATCAAGTGCCTCAAGAATTAAGTTGGTTTTATATGACTAAGGTAACACAAAGAACGTGATAGGAAATATAATTCGTTCATGTAGGAACTGGATCAGAGGAATCCAAGTAATAATGGAAGAAGATATCATGAGGTAGATATCAAGCTAATAGGAATGCAGGATAGCACTCCAAGAGAGATACAAAAATAGTAGAGTATTTTTGATGCATTCCAAAAGTATCAAAGATATTTCCACAATATCATCGAGATGTCAAAGCTAATAAGGATTTCAAAAATAAATGAATCTCTGTAGAGAACCAGTAAGGAACCACGAAAAAAAATGGTTCTATGCATGGTTTTGAATGCAAAGGAGATGGTGCCTGATAAGAATCCATATTAAGTGGTATAGAGACATGAGTGACATTCCTATAGGTTGGAGGTATCACTTGAAATTACAATGGTAAAGTAAAATAAATGTTGAGTACTTTTAATTAATCGTGTGCAACTAGCAAAGGAGGCATATGTACATCATTACAATATGCTAGAGATTGGCTATGTAAGCTGTTAAAAGTAAGGAAAAATCAAAAGAATAATGCTTTTAATTTTTTTATGTTTACTAGATCAACATACACATACAACAGATCTAAATAAATATTTCCGAGTAGAAGCAAATAAGAAACATAGTAGATCTAAAACAATAATTATTTCTGAGCATAAAAAAATTAGATTTGAAACTGAAACAAGTAGATCAGAAACTGAAACATGTAGATCAGAAACTTAAACAAGAAGATATGAAACTTAAACAAGTAGATCTGAAACTAAAACAAGTGGATTTGAAACTTTTCCTCTTGAATTAATGAGAGATGTACTTGACACACATGTGAATATAAGCCTATGTATAATATGCTCAGATATAGTTTAGGTTCATGGATCAACCTATTAGGGTTTGATTTATCCAGATTTTATGAGATGAACAAAATGAATACATATTATGAAAAGATAATTAACACAAAATAACAGAGATACAATAAAATTGGTTATTCAATAGGGAAATAAGATGAAACTGTAAAATGCAATGGAAAACAAGCTTGTTGGAATGGTCACGACTTATCTCTGAGAAGAGATGTGATGATTGCACTCATTCACAAAAAGATGGTTACAATGAGGATCTGAAGGCCTTTTACAATAAACAAGAATGTAAAAAACCCTAGACATACAAAAACCTAACCCTAGGAGATGAAGCACCAAAAGTTATGTGGGCCCTGTTTGGGTAAGTTAGTACATCAACTTCCCAGGGTCATAAATTTTTCATACGATCTATGTTTTAGGCGCACAATAGCCCGTTGGAAAGGTATAACCGAAAAGAAAAAAAATTGACTGGCCTAGGTTGGTGCCTTCAAGAATCACTTGGGCCCTAAATCCCCAAAAAATGTTGTTTAGGGCCTCAAAGGGACCCCAAAAGTTTGGAACCCGAAAAACTGTCGAAAAACTGCCAAGGTGGAAAACTATTTTTCGAGCCAGTGGAATAGGTGGATGGCCACCGATATCCACCTGGATCAATCCTCCCTCATTAAGAATAAATGGTCTCCATTGCGTTGAATTCCTCCATCATATGAGGAACTTTTTGTTGAATTTGGCCTTGGGTGAGACACTTGCCTTGCTGCAAGAGATGGCCTGCTTTGATGACTCAATAAAGGTGGATCCTTTAATGTCGAGTTACCTTGATCTATGTGTCCACAATATCATCACTGGATGCATGTTGCATGTAGTTAGGGTTGAGCTATGTTGGTGTCAACTGCTTTGTTATCTATGAGGTGTCCAATAATGATGGGAAATATGGTTGAAGGAGAGCCACATTGAAGAATGGATGCAGACCAAGGAAGGGGGGAATGTTGAGCTCAAAATATTTTTCACCCAGAACCTTGGTGATGGTGTATGACCCATAACAGAGTGGGTGAAGCTTTCAATGGGGCCCTATAAGGTTTTCTTTCTGAAAATACAACCAAACTTTGTCTCCCACCTGAAACTTATTCGACACTCGATGTTGATCATGGAACTGCTTGTACTTGGAATTAGACTTCTGTAGAATATCCTGAACATGTTGGTTGATGTGTTGGATCCGCTCAATGAACTGGGTGGCTTTGTCAAATTCTGGTGGAGCAGGGGATGATTCGGTCGAGGTGGTTTCCAAGGGTAGTGCAACATCTATAGGGCCCAATGGTTGGAATCCCAACCCCACCTGAAAGGGGTTGTGGCTAGTTGAGCTATGGATGGCTCAGTTGTAGATATGCTAGACACGGGGAAGACTCTCATCCCATTTTCAGGGTTGTTTTGAATTGTACATGCGAAGGATATGTATGACCATCTAGTTGACGACCTCAATTTGGCCATTTGTCTGGTGGTGGAAGGAAGTGGATTTGGTAAGCTTGGTATCCAACAATGACTAGAGGCTCAACCAAAAGAAGCTAAGGAACCAACTGTCATGATTTGAGATAATGGTTTGTGGGATCCAAAAATGTACCCATACTTGTTCAAAGAAGATCTTGGCAGTGGCTTCTGTTGTGATGTTCTTCTTGCATGCAGCTAGAATCATCATCTTGGAAAAGAGATCAACAACCACAAAAACAAAGTCATTTCCCCTCTTGGTGGATAGGAGGCCCAACATGTAGTCCATTGATATGGATTCCCATGACCTTTTAGGAGTAGGTGGAGGGGCATATAATCCCTGTTTCTTAGTGGTCGGTTTGTTAATAATGCAAGCAGTGTAGGACCTGATATACTTGCCGACATCTTGTCAAAGTTTCAACCAATAGAAATTTGTTTGCAGTAGTTACACTATCTTTTCGATGCCAAAGTGTCCTTCCACCCAACTCTAGTGATATTCCCAAATCATCTTCACATGCTCGCTTGATGGAACGCAGAGATGGACCAGACAACATAACAACCTGTCCTAAAGATGGAAATTACTGACCACTGATTTGGCACCCAACATTTGGTAGGTGGTGGATAAGTCAGTGTCTGTCTTGTAGAGATGGGGCCATTCGGAGGTCTTGTGGCCGCAAAATTCTAGCACCGTGGTGAGTGTCACGACTGGAGGTCGATTGAGGCATTCAAAAACTTGGCTAGTAATTTCTGTTTTATACTCGATGTTGAGGTGGAACTACTATAAGTATGTTGACCACTTTCGGTGGTCGTCATTCTTAAATTTTCCTTGGATCTACATGAACTATAGTGGCTTGTGATCAGTTTGGATGACTATCTCCTTCCCAAGAATGTAATGTCGCCACTAGCAATAGGCTTTCACAATGGAGTACACTTATTTTTCATAAGTAGGGTACTTACATACAGCATATGATAGTGTCTCACTATGATATGCCATGGGGTGGCTGTGTTGAGTGAGAATGATGCCCACAACATAGTCTAAAGAATCTATCTCAATCTCAAAGGGATGTTACAAGTCCGGTAATGAAAATATCGGGGATGAGAAAAAATGGTTCTTCAAGTCATCAAAGGTTTGTTGTTGGGACAGACCCCACACAAAATTTTCCTTATCGCCACCCCTAGTTACTTGGCTGATGGCCTATGCAATATGAGATAATATTAACACAAACTTGCGACAGAAATTGGCGAGGCACACCATATTGATCAATTATGTAGCCTAAGTAATGGACCTTGTCCATGTTGAAGTAGAATTTTTCCAAGTTTTCATATAGTTTGTGCTACCGCAGGGTGTGCGGAATGTGCTGAATATGTTGTAAGTGTTCCACCCAAATATTTTTGTATATGAGGATGTCATCCAGATACACCACTACAAAATTATTGGTGAAAGGTTGTAGGATATCGTTCATAATCCTCATAAAATTTGTTGAAGCATTTGTCAAACCAAAGGGCATGACCAACCATTCAAAAAGATCTTATTTTGACTTGAAGGAAGTCTTCCATACATCTGCCTATTCTATTGGGACCTGGTGGTAGCTAGAATTCAGATCAATATTACTGAATTATTTCTCCCCCGTGAGCTGATCAAGGAGGTCGTCAATTCAGGGAATCAGGTATCGGTTTCAGACTGTGATTTTATTCAGGGCTCAATAATCAATTCAGAGTCACCAAGTCCTGTATTTCTTTTGCACCAACATGATTGGGCTCCCAAAATGCGATGAGATGGGATGGATGTGGCCCTTGTGGAGCAGTTACTGGATCTGCCTCTTGATCTCCTCTTTTTATAATAAGGACCAATGATAGACTGGCCCATTGGGTAGCAGTGCGCTTGGGGTCAGATCGATGGGATGCTTGATCTGGTAGTGAAGAGGTACCCCGATAGGAGAGGAGAAGATATCTGAGTATTATTACATGACCTTATCGACTTGCTTCTGTTGTGTGGAGAGATCGGCCACAGAGGACCTGGATGTGGCTGCGATCTTTTGCTCACTCTCAGAGTGAACCATGAAGAAGACAAACTTCCCTTTTTGAGAGATGACCTTCATGCATTGCTTAGTATATATCAAGGAAATGTCACTAGGATGGACTCCCTCGGGTATCCTGTACAATTTTCTGTTGAAAGTAATAATAACACTACAAGTTCTAGAGTCATATACAACATCATGTTTCCATAAATAAGGATGGCCATAAAGAATAGTACAAACTTTGAGAGGAGAATCATCACACAATACCTTTTCTTTGAAGGGCTTGATGTCGTACGACAGTTGACACTGTTGGTTGACACGAAGGTCACTTCCTTGGTGAAGCCATCTAATGGTGTAGGGTTGTGGGTGTCGTGTTGTTGGCAAGGACAACCCCTTGAAGACCTCTGCTGAGATGAGGTTCTTCTGGATACCTCTATCAATGATGAAGTGTAGTGGAGTGCCTTTTACCCACATCTATTAATGGAAGAGGTGATCTCCTTCATCTGGCTTATCTGGTTCACCAGGATGAAGCTTGAAGGTAGCAACGGTGGCACTGTGTTCTGTGTCAATGATCTGTATTCCCCTTTCTAGTTTTGAATCAGAGTTAGAATCTACATCTAATTCATAGGTGTTCATTTCAGCCACCCGTGACTACTTTGAGTAGTAGTCACCAGTGTTATGCCAAGGGATCTTATGGAAGTCGCACCACTTCCCAGTATCTTTCTTTGTCTTTCCAGTGTCATTTTTTCCTTGTGGCTTGGACTGGTTGTCCTGATACTATCCATATTTTATCTATCCTTTATTCTATGGGTTGGGGATATTAGAATATAAGTGGATGTGCTCATTTTACTATTGACAATACCCTTTTCACCCAACCATAGGCCAAAGCCACCCTTTGAGCACCTTAAACTTGACAGAGAATCACTTCGGAAGAAAACCCTAGGCTAGATAGCCAAACAAAGGGTAGCACACCTTTCCCCAAGGATAGTGCATCAACAAGAGATGATCAGATAGTCCAAACCCTAGCCAAGATATATTCCAAGCATAAATGCTAGCTACAGCAGCTGCAACGACAACTCTCCTCCAAAACTGTGCATAAACTGGGCAACTGCAATGCGCACAAGTGCTTCTCTGCAATTCTGAGACTGCCTCCTAGAATGAGATTTGGCCTCCTATATTTATACTAATTCTAGCTAACTGCCCGGGATAACTTCTCATTCTAGGTATCTGTCTATTCAGTATATATTATTATGTATGGTCGACTTCTTCTCTTGGAGGCTAATAACCTAATATAAATTATCTTCTTGAGTCGACAAGTCTTCTAGGGTTATTAGCCAACTCATTAGGGTTTTTTCTTGCTTCCCAGAGTATTCTATCCTCGTCAAGTTTACACATGGAGGTAAATACCTCCCTCTGCTACCATACTATCAACACTCCCTCCTAGCTAGGGAGGTATTACAAGTAATGGTCTTGAGCACAAAAACATGACATTCACCCGGTAACATCAACATAGTTGTATAGACTAGATCATGAATAGATCATGATCACCATCATCATTATCAGCTGCATCATCTCTCAAAAGCATACTCTATCTGAGTAATCAGACATGATTCTCACTCCACAGAGTGATACAAGAGCCATTTTCCTAATCTAGAAGAGTAAATGTTATGAACCATTTTCTGTCTGGAAAATCTCTCTTCATCATTCATCTAGATAATAATTATTTCCCATAAATTGTTGATAGTATTCAAGGGAATCAGAACAAAATAGAACACAACTATGTCTATCCATAGTAGTACATAACTACAATCCATTGGTACACTACCACACCAAGTGACACACAAGTACTTGATCAAACAGTGGAACACATCCACCACAGTAGTATACATATACTGTCTAGAAACATATGGTCTTCATAACAATCATCTAATAACAACCTACACATAAACAATGTTATGATATAAACTGAATCATCTAGGCCAATATTTCACTCACATATGTGAGATATGAAAGAATATCTACCCTCAAAGTAGAACAATGAGATATCTGGACTATTCTTCTCAAGCAAGGAAGAATAATTGTCCTGTATTCTGAACCTGGACCATTCCCCACCCTAGGCCATTCTTCCTACACTAATCAAAGTGCACCTTGGAGACAATGTATAAACCCTAAGGAGTGACTGTCCCTGATTGTTGATCCTGGACCATTCCCCACCCTGGGCCATTCCTCCTACACTAATCAAAGTGTACCCTAGAGAGAATTTATAAACTCTAAGGAATGACTGTCTTGACCATTTCCTCTGTTAACCACAAGAGGAAAATATTGTCCTGTATCAACCTCCAAAATGAACCATTCCTCATGTTAACCACAATGAGAAATTGTTGTCCGGTGAGGCGGGCCAGTCTTCTTGAGTAACCCTCAAGAAGAGAGACTACCCTAGACCACTCCCCATGTTAACCACAATCAGAAGTCAATGTTTATGATACATCAACAATCAGAACCATTTCCCATGTTAACCACAATCGGAAATCGTTGTCTATCAGAAATCTCAATCCACTTTCCGAACAGGGAAGCATCTGTCCAAGATGGACTATTTTTCAATCTTGAAAATGAATGTCCTCAATAATATTTTTAGTGCTCCCACCCAACCTAGGAGTCTTATCTTCCTTTTTCAATAAGGAAGTCATCTCCATGAGCTCCAACTTGAGTACGCAAACTCTTTCATCTTGGATAGAAGCTTTACCAAAATGTCTACTTATCTGCTCATCTGTGGAGATGTGTATTGGAGAACCACTTTCTCCTTTGTAGACTTCATCACGGATAATGTAATGCTTGATTTTAAATGTACTTTAGTCTAGAACACTGATTTCCTATGAAGGATTCATGTAGCTCTGAACAATAGAGTATATCATTGTTGGAAAACTGGAACATATCCATGTGGCACCTCTTATGCCATCATGAGATCTGATCTACTGAGTAATCATCTTGATGTTATAGGAAATCTTCACCATGCTTTTGTTGTGCACTAGAGGATCTCCACCAAGTTATATTCTTTTATCTACATACAAGGGTCTCTTTATGGTATGCCTCAAAGTCTTGTGATTTCTCTTCATACTCTCTTTATTCAATTTATCTGGAGAATATTCTTTGCATTCATCTGATGTAAAACTCCAACTCATGGATGTTGCAGATGATATAATGACTCATGTAGAGATAAGTCTGGTTTACTGGAACAAGTAATCATCATAGTCTTCTCCCTCCATCTGGGAGAACCTCTAGTTTTGCATCTCCCAATGCTTTCATTCATAAGTCTTCCATACACTATTTTTCATCATGACTTCCAGTTCCTCTGCTTGATTTATTTTATTGAGTTTATATCAGGTTGACAATCTTGTGATTCTTGATACAATGACTAGTTGTTCTGGCTTCTCTTTCTTTCTTAGAATCTTCATTTGTTTTTTTAGTTCTCGGGTCCATGAATTTTCTTATAAATTCCATTCCATCATAGGATCATGGATGTGGATGGACAACCATGCATACTTTAACGCTTCTCTTTGAAGAATACATACTTTCTTTCATGGTTGATATTATGGATATATACTTCATCATCTTCAATGGATCATAGGATTAGCTCCCTCCTAATACTTGCTTCAAGCATGAGTGCATATAATCATCTCCCTCCATTTAATAGAGCCCACGCTTTCGTCTTGTTTTCTTATACAAAATGTCATAAGTATTTTTCCAATTTCCTCTCGATTGCTGACTTCTTTTTGTCTTTTCTTTTTCTAAGTCTCTTCATGATTGATTTGTCTTATCTTGCAATAGCTTCCACATAATTTTTTTTTCATCCTTTCATGTGTATTATATAATGATATCCATTCTTATCTTTTTGTTCTTCCATAGGTATAGTTCTTCTTGGAACACATTATCTTCCAAGAGATAGATATACAAGATATGTACAGAGATGACGCAAACAAGATATGTACAAGAAATAGGAAGATTTTTGCTACCTTTAGAAGAAGAAGTCTCTTCCATCCTTGTTAGTCTTCTTTGTAGGTTCCTTTTCTTTGGAAATTGATGCTTCATGTTCCTCCTTCCTTTTCTTTAGCTTGGGACAATGATTATTGTAGTGACCATACTTTCGGCAGTTGAAGCATTGTAGTATTGAAATGTCTTTCTCTTGATTTGGCTTCCTTCTTGAACCAAACTTCCTTTTGTTCCTGAAGTTCTTAAATCTTGTTGTGAAAGCTTGATCATCATACTTGTTTTGGGGTTTCTCTTTTGCACCGATCCTTGATTATTCTTGAGAACAACAAATACAAAGTTATTAAAATGTCGTATACTCCTCTCTCATGTTCATGCTTGTGGCAAATGCATCCCACGTCTTGGGAAGACCATTGAGTACTATGTTTACCAACTCCTTCTCTGAGATGATATCTTCAATAGCTTGTAGTTGATCTCTTAAATGAGAAATTCTCACAAATTATGATGGTATGTTGTCATCATCATTCATCTTCATGTCACAGAGCTCATTCTTTAGACTCACTACTTATCCAATGTTTCTGACTGAGAAGAGGTTTGTTAGGGCATCGTACATCTTCTTCGATCAGTCAAGATGGGAGATGTAGGGTATCAAGTGGTATTTTATGGATTCCGCTATGATACTCATAGAATTAATGTCATCATCTTTGAAATTCTCCATAGTTGCAACATTTTGTGGTTCCTTCTCTTTCCCTTCTTCAAACACTTGTTTCACGATATTTTCTTTTCACGATATCCAACACTTTATTCTTAGAAAGGATGAGGTCAATCCTTGTCTTCCACACTTTGAAGTTAGAGGCTCCATCTAACTTATTCTCTGATTTCATAGAATAAGTCATGGTTTCTTTGACTTGGTCAAACCCTAGATTTGACCACAAACTCAAACTTCACATCTTGGCTTGCTGAGAGTATCAGAAGATGCGCTAGGCTAGAGCACACTAATCTATCCAGAGATTAGGTCAATACATTCACTTAAGGTGCCTAAACAAGAGTATTAGGGTTTCTGCAAAGGATCTTGCTAATAACTCTAGCGGCAGTGTCATGGAAGTTGCTTCTGCTAGTAACCCTAGCAACAGTTCCTCAATGAGCTCAATATCCTAGCGGTTATGTTTCCTTCCAGCGTTTAGAATGAATGAAGGAGGTGTGGGACCATAACCTGTTACAATATAAGTGGATGTGCTCATTTTACCATTGAAAATACCCTTTTCACCCAACCATAGGCCGAAGCCACTGTCCAAGCACCTTAACCTTGACAGAAAATCACTCTGGAAGTAAACCCTAGGATAGATAGCGAAACAAAGGGTAGTGCACCTTTCCGCAAGGATAGCGCATCAACAAGAGATGATAAGATAGTCCAAACCCTATCCAAGAGATAGTGCAAGTGTAACTTCTAGCTTCAACAACTGCAATGACAACTCTCCTCCAAAACTGCACAGAAACTAGGTAACTGCAGTGCACACAAGCGCTGCTTTGCAATTCTGAGACTGTTTGCCAGAATGAGAACTGGCCTCCTGTATTTATACTAATTATGGATAACTGTCTGGGCTGACTTATCATTCTAGGTATTTGTTTGTTCAGTATATATTATTATTTTTGGACAACTTCTTCTCTTGGAGGCTAATTGTTAGCGATAAAAAACTCACTGGCAATTTTTTGAAGAATAATGCCTAATATTGTAGGGAACTTTTGATTACCTTCCAGAGATGAAAATGCATATTTGAAAGAACCATTAGAAATATTAGGATTTATAGATGTCGATCGACTATTCAATCATGTAAAACGGACTCTCCATGACTATGAAATTTGATTTAAAAAAAATCTGCACTTTCACCAGCTAACTCGTCTTGAATTTTGCTAGTTAGTTGGTGAAAGATCTGCTTTTCACCAGCTAAGGAGCAGATTTTCGGGTAAATTAGCTAGTGAAAGCCTGTCATGGCTAGAATAACCGAATTTTTTCCCAGATTGGGATTTTTTGAGTTTGAATGGTTTGAAACCACTTCAAATGGACAGTTGTTGAATTATCAAGTCTGATTCAAAGGCTAGTTTTGAGGGATAAGGTCA
>JZKD02S2189354.1:2053966-2098030 GCA_000966675.3 Picea glauca | reverse complement strand
GGACCTTTTCCTATTTTGTTTTGATTTTCCATTTTTAGTATTCTAGATCCATTTTTATAGGATCTCATCCTACACTTGTTGTATCTATTTTGATTTGATTATTTTTAGTAAATCTAATCCATCTTTCAAGGATCTAGATTTCATCTTGTAAGGCTATAAAGCCAAAGACATTTGCAGCACTATGGGTGCAATCTAGGAGACATTTTTTGGCTATTGTACTAGACTCTTTATTGATAATAGAATCACAGTCCTCTTTTGTTTTCAATGATATATTTTCTCATATTTCCATCATTCTGTACTTTATTTCAGTTTAGCTCAACTTCTAAGAATTGTTATCTTCTTATTAATCTCATGAACTTGAACTAAAGGTTTTCTTGCTATCTTGTATGACCCTGCACATTGTTGTATTTGGTTATCTAGACTAGTATTCTTCATCCCCTATTCAAACTTTGTTATCTGATCATTGAGTTCTAAAAGCATTGTCTTATTCAAATGTATGAAGTGGTCCTTTTCATTAGCTATTGAGTTATCCTATTGTTCCAAGCATACAAAATCTACCATATTCTTAAGTTACCAAGCATTCTTAGCCTACAACCCTAAGGAGTTTCTTGGAGGGATAACAAATTGGCGTCGTTGTCGAGGAGAGAAGATTGAAGTTTAGCTTCCTTGGGAGATGACATAGATCTAGTTTTGATGATAGACAAAGCCTTGACATCATTCGGTTGTAATCATCTATCTGGCGACTCCATGAAGGACGAATTCAGTGGTGACTCCATTGTTCATAAATCTGTTGGTGACTCCACTGGTATGACATGAACAAGATCTTAGCCAGGAGGTATGTGTTCTATGATTTTTCAAGTATTTTTGGTTTCCCTAATCAAGTACCTACTAGAGATGAATGGGAACGTAGTATTCCCAGATTTCATGGAGAGAAGTGGGAAGTGCCAGCTGAACATTTGTTGGATTTCCACAACTTTATTGACCGGCTTGAAATTGTACATGAGGATGTTCAAATTAAGCTTTTCAAAATTTCATTAGAAGGGATTTATCTTGACTTGTGTCGGTCTCTTCCAAGTGTAAGTGTCAGCACTTTGGCTGATTTTCATGCTGCCTTCCATGTGTTTTGTAAAGACCATTTTCCAGATGACCTTCTCTATCCTCAATGTTGTCATGAGTTTTATTTATTGAATAAAGATCCAAATACTCATGAAGATTTTTCTACAGTAGAAGATATCTCTCACCATGATCAAGATATGGGTGGTTTTCAGGATGATGGCCATAGTATAGATGCTTTAAATAGTATACCAAATGCATCCACTATCTTAGATTGTTATGCAGATTAAATTATCCCTTTGAAAACTTTAAAGATGATAAGAAGATTGATAGATCATAAATTGAAAGTTTTGGATCTACAACAAAGGTTGAGCTTCCTACATGCAACATTGAGATCAGTAAAGGCAGCTCTCAGCTTCCAAATTTACAAACCAAGGGAAGTTGTCCCAACCATGAGGAACAAGATTTTCATAAAACATCTAATCTCCAAGAAGGACAGCGAAAGGATTATATTTCTCCTTATGTACTTTACATGTCAACGTCAAATGAGAAAGATGAATATTATGAGCAAAGAGATGATCAGAGATGTATGCATGTTATGGTTAATAATAGCTATCAAGATCAGATTGCCTCCTTTAAAAAATTAAAAAATGATGAGCAGATTTTTATATCAGCATATGACAGTTTTGAATCTACAACAGATCCTAAGGGTATCTCTCAGTTTCAAGATTTGCAACAGCTGGAAGTTTGAAGCAGATATCAAGAAGAAGGCGAGGAACTGAACAGTCCAGATCAATAGTCCATAGTATATTTTTCTCCAACAGATCTCGAGCAGCCTGCATTCAAAAATGAGATTAGTAAAGGCAGTTTTCAACATCGTTTCAATTTACAGTTTGACCAGCAGCTCAAAGAGGTATTCTTTAATGATTTTGAAGACCCTATTGGTGATCATTTGGATTCTATAAGCAACATAAATGTCCAGATATTTATGTCAGATAAAGGTTGGTCTCGTTATCTTTTCAAATTGCATTACCACGATCTATGGTTTCTTTTATCTTTTGGGAAAAGATCAAACATGATATTAGCAATTCAATTACTTTCTTGGCTTCTTTGGAAATTTAGTTTTACTTGATCAATCTGCCTCTACTAGTTAGTGCAGGGATTGATAGAAGAATAAGCTCTTTCTTTGAGCAAGTAGATTACTTTCAGTTTTCTTAATTAGGCAAAGAGACTCCCTTTTCATGCTTAATGGCTCGATCTGGATCATCCCTCCATGTTGCGGCTACTCAGTCAGCCTCGAGTCATCCATCAATCTCTCAGGTGTTTATTGCAGATTCAGAGAAATTTGATTTTTTCCCAAGGCAGTGTTTCTGGGTTTTCACCAGCTTATTGGTTTTGAAACCTGTTAGTTAGCTATTTAAGGCTTTCCTTTTCCCCAGCTAAAGGGGAAGATTTAGGGAAAATTAGCTAGTGAAACCTGTTACATGGCAGCAAGGTTGTATTTTTTCCTAGATTTGACTTTTTCTCAATCAATTCTTTCGAGGTTGGTTTCTAAAGATGCAGAGAACCTTGGAGAGCAGTCACAAAGATTTGAAGGTTTTGAGATCTGGTTCATCTAGATGCACAATAAAAAATAGGAATTATGAAAACCATTTCAGATAAGCATCAAGTAGCTGTCTTGCTTGGGAAAGGTGGGTTTTAGAGTGAATGGTTGAAAATTTCCCATTTGTCTTATGCTGACATTAGTAACAGGTATAATTACCAAGGAGAAATGGATGCTCTAGAAGAGAAGCTAGGGAGAAGAAAACTAGAGGTTGATAACATTGAATACTTAAGTTGTTTATAGAGGCAGACATCTTCTGTTGATCATTTGAAAGGAAACAATGCATTATTTGTTGAAAGAAGCAAGATTGTTACATCTTCCATGATATTTTCAGAGAATTCCAGTATATCATTTGCTTTAGTATATGGCWTTTGTAGTGGTAAGATAAAACTTTAAAAGATGGAATGGTCCAAATCCTTATGTTAAAGAAGGTGGATTACAACAAAAAATTGGTGTAAATGTGGCTTTACAGTCTTTTACAGGCCACACAGGTCCTATACTCTGTCTGGCAGCACATAATATGGTGGTTACTGCAAAGGAGCACAGAGTAGACACGTATTGGTATTAGGCAGTATGGATTGTATTGTTCGTATACGGGATTTGGAGGGTGGAAGTGTGCTTTCATTAACTATAGAAGGGGGTTCCTCAACACATTGACAAGATAGAACATGTTGTTATTAAGATTTGGGTTTTGACTGGAGATAAATTGGAAACTGCCATCAATATTGGATTTGCATGCAGTTTGTTGAAACAAGGGATGAAGCAAATACTGATCACAAGGATACACCTGAGATAAATGTAGTAGCACTGGTCGTCAGTTATTTCACATGAATACAACATCTATGCATATGGGGCAATATTGCATTCTGGTATTTGTTTCTTTTTGTGTATGGATCTACAATATCGACGACGACATACAAATTTCTTGCTCAAGCTTGTGGCCCCAGTCCTATGTGCTGGTTCATTACATTTCTTGTTGTTATCTCTATTCTAATTCCTTACTCCACATATACATTTTTCGAAAGAAGGTTTTTTCTTTTGTATCATAGCTTTATTTCAATGAGCAAGGCATGAATGTAATTATGAAGACCCGGTGCTAAATAACATTCCAGTGCATAGGATTCATGTCTTTTTTATAGCAAGAGTTGAAGCTAGCGTCGAGCACTTTAAGAACTTATTTGTGGAACAACCCAGATAATTAGCAAGCTTTCTCAAAGTGGGTGACTTTTAACAAGAGTTTGTTTGAAATAAAAGAACAAAGGAATTGCAGAATCCCCAGGTATGATAATTGCTTGACATAATGTTACGATATTCTTCTAGAGGGTCTGCATTACAATTCCTCCACTCATACAATTTCAGGAATGGAAAAATATATATACCGGAATGGCACCATCTATGTTTAACAATGTAGTCCATTAACTTATAATGATACAATCTGCCATCAGTACATTCACAACAAATGGACGATGATGGTGTGGTAGTTGTTCTCAAACAGGGAAATATCATTGATGATTAAAAAAAAATTGAGGATGGCCTCTCTACTAGCATTTCCCCCATGGTCAAATTTTTGTTACCATCATTTTCACAGGCCCCAAAGGATAAGCCTTAAAGATCATAAAACCGAGACAAAAATTCATTTTTACGATTTTGAAGATCATTTTCAAAACAAAACTTTCACCAGTGCAGAAGGAAAAATTATAACCAGTTATCTGATGAAAGGCAAAGATTTCACTATCTAACTAGAAAATCTTAAGGCGAAATAGCTGGTGAAACCTGAGACTAGCCAGCGAAGGTGTATTTTTTCCTAGATAGAAGTTTTTCTCAACTTAATCTCTTAAAAATGCTTTCCAAAGATACATATTGAATTATAGTGTGAAATATAAGATCTAGTTTTGATGCAAAAGAGTTAGAGGAGGATTTTAAGTTGATTTGACACCTTTTTGGGGGAGCAATAAATCAGGGTTTTTTCTAAACTTAGCAAATTCGAATTTCATCTTTCTAAAGAGTCATCAAATAGCCTTGGAAGGCTTATCTGCATTGCATAGGGATTCTACATCATCTGAAGACCATGAAATGTGGAATTGACCTCATTTTGAGGATCATTCCTTATCTTTTGTAAATCAGTTTTGACTTTCTATCTTTAGCATATCTTATCCATTCTTTTAGGATTTGAAAACTGTATTGTAGAGCTATAAAGCTCAAGACATAAGAGGGGCTAAGGGTTGTAGCTTCTAGGAGTGAAATCATAGAAGTCTTTGCCAAGTTTATGATGGTAAAAACACAAAGGTTGGAACTTTAGAGTTTATTGTTGATGAAGCAGTCATAGCTACAGCTACAGGGCACAAAAAATCTACTGGATTTGATTGAAAAGATAAATCTCAGAAACAACGTAAATTTATTGCAAGCTTTTAGAGTACTTTGTCATCCACCTGATGAGTGTACTATTTCTATAATAGTCAACATGGAATTTCCAAAACCAGATGATAAATTGTAAAGGTTGAATGACTCCATGCCCAATACCAAAGGAACAGAGTCTGCCAAGTTCTCGAAGACCTCACAGGGAGGTCTCCATCCTAGTTGGAGCCAGTTGTTAGCGATAAAAAAAGCACTGGCATTTTTTTAAAGAATGATGCCTAATATTGCAGGGAACTTTTGATTAGATTCCTAAGTTGCAAATGCATATTTGAAGGTAACATTGAAAATCTTATGATTTCTAGATGTCAATCGACTATTCAAGCATGTAAAATGGACTCTCCATGACTGAGAAATTTGATTTTAAAAAAATCTGCGCTTTCACCAGCTAACTCGTCTTGAATTTTGCTAGTTAGCTGGTGAAAGCTCTACTTTTCACCAGATAAGGAGCAGATTTTTGGGTAAATTAGCTGGTGAAAGCCTTTCACGGCCAGAATAACTGAATTTTTGCCCAGATCGGGATTTTTTGAGTTTGAATGGTTTGAAACCACTTCAAATGGACAGTTGTTGAATTATCATGTCTGATTCAAAGGCTAGTTTTGAGGGATAAGGTCAAAAAGAGGTTTTTCAACTACATTTGGCATCTTTTTCAAAGACAGAGTATCAGGGGTTTGAAGACACATCATCCAATTAGAATTTTATCTTTGGAGGACCAAATAAACAACCTTGGGAGGCTAAAACTGCACTTCATCAACAATCTACTACTCTTAGAGATCATTAGATAGGACCTTTTCCTATTTTGTTTTGATTTTCCATTTTTATTATTCTAGATCCATTTTTATAGGATCTCATCCTACACTTGTTGTATCTATTTTGATTTGATTATTTTTAGTAAATCTAATCCATCTTTCAAGGATCTAGATTTCATCTTGTAAGGCTATAAAGACAAAGACATTTGGAGCAATATGGGTGCAATCTAGGAGACATTTTTTGGCTATTGTACTAGACTCTTTATTGATAATAGAATCATAGTCCTCTTTTGTTTTCAATGACATATTTTCTCATATTTTCATCATTCTGTACTTTATTTCAGTTTAGCTTAGCTTCTAAGAACTGTTATCTTCTTATTAATCTCATGAACTTGAACTAAAGGTTTTCTTGCTATCTTGTATGACCCTGCACATTATTGTATTTGGTTATCTAGACTAGTATTCTTCATCTCCTATTCAAACTTTGTTGTCTTATCATTGAGTTATAAAAGCATTTTCTTATTCGAATGTATGATGTGGTCCTTTTCATTAGCTATTGAGTTATCCTATTGTTCCAAGCATACAAAATCTACCATATTCTTAAGTTACCAAGTATTCTTAGCCTACAACCCTAAGGAGTTTCTTGGAGGGATAACACTAATAACCTAATATAAATTATCTTCTTGAGTCGACAAGTCTTCTAGGTTTATTATCCAACTCATTAGGGTTTCTTCTTGCATCCCAGAGTATTCTATCCTCGTCAGGTTTACACGTGGAGGTAAATACCTCCCGTAGCTACCATAATATCAATGGAGGCCTCCTTTTCCTAGATTTTGCTATGAGGGGTTCCCAGGCCCAAATTTCTACGTCTGTTTTTTGAGCTTCTGCTCGATTTTGACGACATATCAGTAGGTCGCGCCCAAGGAAGAGATGTATAGAAATTTCATTTTGGTATGGATGTATAAATGAAGAGCACCATGATACTTTAGCACCAAGTGTCTCTTTGAATCTTTGATACCCAACTTGGTGCACAAGGTATGGAAGATATTTGTGAAATCTGGCACTCCTTGGCCTCTTTCTTTCTACAGTGTGGTCCATTTGGAATACAAGTCATCATAACTTCCAACAGGGTAGTATTGTTCCTTAATAACATCCCTGAAGGATTCCCAGGTGGCTATGACTATAAATAATGAGGGTTCCTCTGTTTCATTTTTCTCACAAAAAGTTTCCCACCAATCTTTGACATGAAAAACGACTTTGACGAGAGGAAAACTAATATTTTCTCTACTCAAAAAGTTATGGAAAAAAAAATACCCTTCTAGTAGATTCAACCACTTGTCTACAATATCTGTGTCTATCTGACCTTCAAATATAGGAATAGAGAAATTTAATTGTACCTTGAAGGGGGCGACACCTCCACTCGAGGAAGATGTGTCGCTTGTTGGTAGCCACCGAAGGATTTGCATGAAACTATCCATCATATCATTCCTTTGTTGCGTGAGGGCTTCCTCAAGGAACATTTTGAAAAGATCTTTTGTCCTGTCATCTTTCTTATCTTCTGCCATGATAGGTCACTTGGGCATGCAAGAGATTTTTTCCTCAAGATAAACAAGCTTGAGACCCAATTATTTGTACCCTAACCTTGTTGGGGAAATGCATTAAGACGACAAGGAGAAAATCGCTCTGATACCACTGATCCAGATTTTATGAGCATAATGAAATGAATACATATTATTAAAATATTCTTAACAAAAAATAACAAAGATATAATAAAATTGGTTTTCTATTCAATAAGGAAATAAGATGAAACTGTAAAATGTAGCAGAAAACAAGCTTGCTGGAATGGTGGTGACTTATCTCTGAGAAGAGATGTGAAGATGGTGCTCATTCACAAGAAGATGGTTAAAATGAGGCTCTGAAGGCATTTTACAATAAAAAATTATGTCAAAAACCCTAGACATCCAAAAACCTAACCTTAGGAGATGAAGAACCAAATTTTTCATATGATCTTTGTTTTAGGCACACGATATCCCATTGGAAATGTCTAACCAAGAAGAAAAAATTTCGATTGGCCCAGGCCTCTGACAATCACTTGGGCCCCAAATCCCCAAAAAATCATCGTTCAGGGCCTCAAAACAGCCCCAGAAGTTTGGAACCTGAAAAACTGTCAAAAAACTGCCAAGGTGGAAAACTATTTTTGAGCTAGTGGAATGCGTGGGTTGCCACTAATATCCACCTGGATCATTGATCTCTATCAAGGAGAACTCTAGGACTATTTTTTCAGTAGGAAGGAAAACCCCAAGATAGACAATAATAACCCAAGGTCTTGAACAACAAAAGATATCAAACATGAAACCCTCCAATCAATAATGATAGTACAGGAACAGATCTGGAATGATGAGAAAGAAGCAACGAGAAAAAACTCTTACTCAGTAAATTGTCCTACAAATAGAGAATACTCCAGGCGACTGCTAGAGAAGGTGAGTGCAACCAAGGAGGGTGACTAGAAGGTGTTCACAACTCCTCCACCCATAGATCTGTGACCAGGGAGGGTGATGACAACTCTACAGTAGCTCAAAATCTATAAAGGAGGTTGATATCACACATAAGATAGGTCTATATGCTAGGTTAGGAACATATATGAAATTTAGGATAGTTCTGGTAGAAATGTACACCTCGGAAGAGAAACATCTGACAAAAACTCCAAGGTAGAACCTTCCAACAAATAGAAAATAGAACCGAGGCTTGAACAATTGTGGAGGATGCAAAAATTAAGAGAGGAATGTCACTGAGGTATCCACAACTTGTATAAGGGTGAGAGAATGAGTGTGTGTGATAATGAAAGGATGGGTTCTAATTTATAGTTGAGGACAGGGTTTTAGGGTATTAAAATAATAACTAATTATTGACATATTATTAATATAAGTATTAATTAATATGTCAATTTTAATATTAATTAATATTCTAGTTTAATATTAAAACCCCAATTACAACATTAAAACCCCACTCACACAAGATGAAAACCCAAACTAGTAAACAAAGAGGGAAAACCAATCACAGGGTTAGGATAAAGTCAAGGGGGGTTCTTTAGTGGAAAAACATGTGCATATGAGTCTCATGGTGACCAATAAACTTTATCATCATTGCATAAGGAGGTACATCACACAATGTGGTCATACCCATATTCATAGATTCTCCTAGGTCTCATGGACCATCTCGGGAGAGAGGAAGAGGATCACACATCAACACATCTTGGTATTACACCAATATCTACCGGGTCAAAGACCAGGTTTCCCTAGAACACATATGGGGACGCTATAATACATTTAGGGTCTTATCCACCAAGTTACAAAACTAAGGATCAATCCATGCATTAATCAAGGGTTCCCTGGAACACATCGAGGGGCCCTAGACACATCTAGGGACTTACTGTTGTAGGAAAATCTTCCTGCAAATAGGGAGATCTCCTCTTGAGAGCTAGACTCTTAACTCTTAAGAAAAAAGATGATTAACATGGGCATTGACTTCCTTTTAGATTTATCTAAACTAATGTGTGAGGAGGAAGGAGAAAAGAAGTACCTTTCTACCTATTTTTTCCCCTGCACAGTCTGAGTTGAGCTCCAATCTTAAACTCCTCGATAAGCCCCATAGACAAACAAAAGTACAAGCATCTTCTTACTCTACTGAGATTAGCTTGAAATAGATCTATATATTAGAGACAAATAGATGTCAGATCAAACACAGAATTGAAAGAAACATGACAGGCATATTATATTAATGAGAACAACAATGAATAAAACTTACAACCATAGATGTGAGTGCAACAACTTCATTAAGTTCCCCTTGTCCAAACCCTTTATTAAACAATCCACGCACAGAATGTTGATGCTCCAAATGACAAACCACTCATGATATCATAATTTTGGTATAATTTTCAATCTCCATTCCCCTTCCTCCATGGAAATCCCTCATTATATAAGATTTGGAGACTTAACCACCATGGAGAGAATCTCTCATCAGATCCACTAAGAAAGGGATCTCTAAGATATTTAGGGAAAAAATATCTCTTAAGGATTTTGGGGAGTAAATATCTCTCAAGGATTTTAGGGAGGAAATATTTCAACCATCCATGAGATCCTCCACCTTCCCTAAAAAATAGGAAACCAAATGTGAGGTGGATCCTCACACTTAATTACTTTCTTTTTTCATGAATATTAATAATAATTCATGTGCAGTGGATTCTCTCACTTAATCAATTTATTTTCCATGAATATTAATAATAATTCATGTGTACTTAGTATTTTTTCCTTCATGTAATATATCCCTCTTCCACATTGAGTAGGGATTGTGACATAGGTTATTCCATGGTGTCAAGGTGTATGCGACACTTATACGACACTTTACGACACTTAGGGTGAGTTACCTAGGTGTGTAAATTTCATGTGTAACAGAATGCCCCCTAAAGTGTGAGGTCAGAAGAGAGAATGATGGCCAAAACACTTTACAAATCTTTAAAGAAAGGGTGTAGATGTATAGAACTTGATAGATGTTGCACACAAACATCCAACAAATATTATGACATGTTTCAAACCCAAGGCAAGCATACCTATGCTTGGGTGATAAAGACTTGCAAGATATGGCCGCCATAAAATACACTGTGGATCCATAATTATATTGGTAAAAGGTATAGCCACTGAGGATACAGTGTGAATCTATACTACTATGACCTGAACTGATCGTAGCCATGAAGAATACACAATGGATCTACGAGATGACAAGACATAGCCATGACCAATACAAAGTGGATCTATGTGACAATATATGTGTCATTGTTCAAGAGAAACTCCATCACAACCTGGGCAAAGTACATATGAAAGTAATCACTCAACCCAGGGTCTTCTTACCAATCCTGATGTAGTACGAATCTAACCATGTGAATAGATGTCCTGATGTTGAACATGGCATAAACCACTTGATTACCGCTCAATGATGTAAATCGTTAACAAGCGTGAGGGATATCACAATTGATTTCAATGATTCCCAAGGTACCCTAGTACATTCCAACAAATGTGAATGGATGAGATGAATTCAAACATCCATGGAATCATTCGATCAAAGGTCAATCATGTAAACCCATTGTCAAACATGAGGAGGCCTACCATTGAGGCATGCAGTTCCCAGAGTACTAAATGGTTTCTAAGTCTAGTTCCTGGATAATGTGTTGAACTCAATAGGAATAGACTCATCGAAGGAGGGCCTTGATGTATCCCCTATCAACGACATGAAATAGACATAGAGATGTAATTGGCAGATCAAATGAACATGGACTGACATGGGTATTGAGACAAGATATTTTTGATGGTTAACTCTCGAGGAAGATACTTCCTTTGAACACGGAGGCACAACAGCAGAAACATGACATGGACCAAAACATGATGATGTAGTGGATACTGTGACTTTTGTTGGGTGACCCAAAGGAGTAAGAAAAACTCATAGGATTGGTTCAATGCAGAGGTTCAGTGGATTAATACATGCACAAAGACAAAGTGTCGTGTTCAAGGGTGACTCTAAGAGTTACTGGTAATGTTCTCAAAAACTGCTTGGCTTGCTTCCTTCAATTTTTCCTCCATCCAGATAGATGAGTGCCTCTTTTTGATTTAATGAGCTTGAGGAGGGTAACACATGCTCGATATAAATCACAAGTTCCTCTTCCTTTGTTTAACGAACTGGAAGAAGTAAGGGTTTGATCCCATATGGTCCCTTCAATGTATCATTGTTTAACGAGTCTAGAGAAGGTAAAATCAATGTTTTTTCATGATTATAGAGTCTAGAAAAACACTTAAAAGAGAACTCTCTCAGTTCCTTTTTCGTAAAGTAGTTCGATGATCAAAATCTGGACCCAAGGTCAAAAATTTGCTCAAAATTCAAAGTTCTTGGAATTACCTCAAAACGAATAGGTGCGTATCCCTCTTCGTCACGAACCCAACGCAACTTATTTGGGTTCAAACGGATGTTGAATGAGTGAGATATCGCATTTTGTTTGAATCGTCAAACATGCAAAAAACATTGTGTTGACTGTACAGTTCGTACAGTTCATATGGATGCTAATGTGGCAGAGGCCATATGATGATGTGGCATGTTCATACGCTGAGGTGACAGTTGGTGACATGGAATTCATTGATTGGCAGATTTTGGATGAATCCTGTTGTGACACATGGCATCACTTTGGAAAATGGTATGGTGCCACGTGGCCTAGGCATCAGCTGCCACGTGGCACACTGTTATTGGTTTGGTTGTTTAAAATATTATGGAGTCCATGGGGATCAAACTTCATACCTCCCCCACCATGGCAAAGTCTTTGCAAAGTCTTCCCTGCCAACGCGCCATACTATGTGCCTTGTTATATATGTGACTTTATTTATATTTGAATTGGAATGTATTATGTGTGGGGGCACGTTCGGGCTGGGGCTTAGCCCCAGCCCCGGTTGCACAACCCATATCCATATGAACATAGCCAAGCAAATGCATGGGAATCCATGTGCACGTTTTCAAATGGCTATTCCATGATTTGACACTTGTCAAGCTCCCAATTGAAGTTGCAACATAACCCTTTTTGTATATGTGCGTGGTCACATGGTGACCCTTATGACCACAACCTTGGTGGTTAAGGGCTAGGCACACCCATAACCATCCTACATTTTGCACCACTATTCGATTATGATCCGATGCTAGGTTTTAGCATGAGTTTTTGTGTGTGTTCTAGGTTGGCCACACAAAGGTGCGTTTTGGCGAACCAGAGACAACAAGCTTGAATGAAGAAAATGGCAGGAGGCCTATCTTCTTCATTTTTTGGCCAAATGAGGTGCCAAAAAAGCCTAGCGAGGGGTTTTTGGACGTTCTGAATCCATTGGTACTATTTTCAAATCTTTTTTAAGACTTCTTTTTCAATTTTTTCACCATTGAAGTTTTAGAGAGCTCTAGGGTGCTTGAAGCCCGCATTGATTGAGGTCATGCTCAGATGAGCCCATGTCTGTTTTTTGTGACTGAATAGTCATTTTTGGCTAATTGTTATTCTCTGAACACATTGGGATAGGTTTCAGATCCATTTAAGGAATTTTATAGGTGTTTCTTCCACAAGGAAGCTCAGGGAAGCTCAAGGCCACATGTAGAAGAGGTCATGCCCGGATGAGCCATGATCCGTTTTCAGAGTTCTATTAGTCATTTTTGGGGTTTCTATGTATTTTGATCCCAATGGTACAGTCTGTATTTCCATTGGATTTTAGTAGTAGCTCATAAAATAATCTTTTACAAACTAATCCCAAAGAGAGAAGTCCATTGATGGAGGCTCAAGGAGATGTAGGCCAGAGAGGGGTGAACTGATTTATCATCTTGTTATTGTTGTGAGTTTGATGGTTTATTTGCTGCAAGTTATGATTGTTGTGTATTTATTTAAAACAAATATTTAACCATTTAAAGGAAAAATTTCCTCACACATGAACATTTAAAAGAAGATGCATAAACTTGGCACATAATCTATCTTGCATATTTTAACACATTGAGAAAGGTCCTGAAAATTTTATTTTAATGGAGTAAAGGGTGCTTGCATATCATAACAATTCAGCCCTCTATTTTCAGATCAGGTGGTATCAGAGCTTAGTTTGTTTTTCTCATGTGATTGCCATTGATAGCTAGAGATTTAGTTGTTGGCATTTGTGCAAGTTTTGTGTTGAATTTTGATATGTTGCAAGGATGGAGGAAGCTTCAAACATTGTTAGTTATCATACATATTAATTATCCAAGTTCTTTGACAAAGATATGTTGAAGGAGTTTGTAACCATGAAAGATATGGTACAAGAGTTGTGGGAAGATAGAGAAGAGAGGATTGCTCTTGAAGAGTATTTGATGGCCATGAAGAAGGAGAAAGACCAGCTTCTTGAAAAGTTGCATGAGATGGAGACTCAACACCATGAGGCAAAGGAAACCCTTACCAGGTACATGCATGAACATGAGGTATGTAATGTTAGTTTATCTTCAAATTCCTCTCAAGATGAATTCTTTGGTGTTTTTGAAAATCACACAAGAGGAATAGGGCACAAGTTATTGTTAAAAATGGGCTATGAAGGTAGAGGGTTAGGAAAGCATGCACAAGGAATTGTTGAGCCTATTGTTGTTGAAGAGAGGCCCAAGTATTGTGGTGTTGGATATGAACATAAAGATGGAGAAAATTCCAAAGTTGAGGAGACAAGGGAAAAAGTTCCAAGAACAAATTTTGTTTCAAGTTCACCTCCTCAAGAAGGCTATAAAGGTCAAAGTTCAAGAACTTTTGTTTCAAGTTCAATCTATCAAGCATGAAAAGCTTGTGTTCAATATGAATGCAAATTTATGAACCAAGAGAGTTGTGACATCCACGAGGACAAGAACAGATTTGTTGGTCTTCAAAAGAGACCTAGTAACTCTTCCAATTCACCTCCTGAAAGAGGCGATAAAGATGAATGGTCAAGGTATAATTCTGCCTATCATTCAGTTGCTTTTGATTATGTTAAGCATGATAAATTAGCATGTAAAAATGGAATAAAAATTCCATGTACATATTGTGGTTTTTATAACCATCATATTTCAAAATGTTGGAAAAGATTGACCACTTTCAGGAAACCTTACAAGCAAAGACAACTTGAACAGAGGATGCAAAAGATTTGAACTCATTGTTAGAAGAGGGGTCATCTCATTAAACAATGTTGGACATTTCATCCAACCACTCATCCACAGCACAAGAAGCAGATAGATAAAGAGATTGGCAAGAATGGAAGAGGAGATTCCATCATTGATGCGAGTCAAGATGATTCACAAGAAGACGATTTTCAGCAAAAGAATTCACCATTGAGTTGGCTTGGCAAGAAATGGTTGGATTTCTTGAGCAAGTAAAGATTTCATTTTCTATTGTAGATGCACATTTCAGCCTTATGCATGCATTTATGTTGAGAGTATGACAAGTTGCAACAATTTATCACAACTTGTATGATGCAAGTTGCATGTGAATGCAATTCGTTTGAAGGCATTCTTGTTTGTTGCACAACTTCGACAGGAGGGTGTAAAAGAGATGGGTATGATACTCACTTGTTACAGCCATATATCTTTTTCATATTCAGCTCTTATGTACCCACATGTTTTGGATTTATGTACTTATGTTTGTACTTGAAGGAGAGTTGAAGAGTTATGCAAAGGCATGTGTTTTTTTGTGTGTGTAAACACTGAACTTGGTGATAGTTCATCATGAATGATTCATGATTGTAACATGGTTGTGTATCATGAATGTCGACTTGTCATTGGGAAGGTCGATATGTTTCAAGTGAGTCTCGACTTGTGTCGATGTTGTCTTGACGACTATGTGTGTCGATCATGTTTTTTTGACTTATGTTTAGTCGATGGTATTTGTTGATTTGTAAGTTGATTTTGAGTACACCAAGATGAAGGAAAACACCATGTGTTTTGACGAAGTACAATATGCGACCATTTTATTGAAGAGAAAAAAGACTTTGTTGGCATCATTTTCAGTCTTGTATAAATTTGTTTTCAACAATGATGGTTTTCTTGGTTTGTGACAAGATGTCGCATGAAAGTTTTTGTAGCCATCGGAGAGCGGATTGTGTTGACATGAAAGAGTTCTCAAGGGGGACTTGATTCTCAGTGGGAAGGCTGGAATTATTCCAAGCACAAAGAGAACAGTGGGTCAGCAACAATCAGAGAACAATGGTTGAGGGACATAGCCAGTTGCAGTGCAAGGCATGTCAAGGTATCCAGGTGATTGTCAAAAGGACTTTTCAAGTAGAATCAGTTGATAAAACTTGAGAAGAATAATAGTATTGAAGCTTAGGTAGATAATCATAAGCTTTTGAGGGTCCAAAATCCTTTCAGTGGGAAGGTGTGATCAAAATCTGGACCCAGGGTCAAAATTTTGCTTAAAAATCAAAGTTCTCAGAATTGCCTCAAAACAAACAGGCGTGTATCCCTCATCGTCACGAACCCAACTCAACTTGTTTGGGTTCAAACGGACATCGGATGAGTGAGATATCACGTTCTGATCGAATCATCAAACAAGCAAAAAAAATTGTGCTGACTATATAGTCCGTATGGATGCTAACGTGGCAGAGGATGTACGATAAAGTAACACATCCATACGCTAAGGTGGCAGTTGGTGATGTGGCATTCGTTGATTGGAAAATTTTGGACGAATCCTGTTGTGACACGTGGCATAATTTTGGCAAATGGTATGGTGCCATGTGGCCCAGGCATGGGCTACCACATGGCACACTGTTATTGGTTTGGTTGTTTAAAATATTATGGAGTCCATGGGGATCGAACCTTGGACCTCCCCCACCGTGGAAAAGTCTTTGCAAAGTCTGCCCTACCAATGCGCCATACTATGTTCCTTGTTATATATATGACTTTATTTATATTTGAATTGGAATGTATTATGTGTTGGGGCACGTCTAGGCTGGGGCTTAGCTCCAGCCCCTGGTCGCTCAAACCATATCCATATGAAAATAGACAAGAAAATGTGCAAGAATCCATGTGCACATTTTCAAATGGTTAGTCCATGATTTGACACTTGTCAAGCTCCCAATTGAATTTGCAACGTAACCCTTTTTGTATATGTGCGTGGTCACATGGTGATCCTTATGACCATGGCCTTTGCAGTTAGGGGCTAGGCGCCACCATAACCATCCTACAGTTCACACCATTATTCAGGTATGCGTCAGTGTTAGGTTTTAGCATGATTTTTTTCATGTGTGCTAGGTTGGCCACATAGAGGTGCGTTTTGGCGAACCAGAGACAACAAGCTTGAAGGAAGAAAATGGCAGGAGGCCTATCTTCTTCATTTTTTGGCCAAATGAGGTGAAAAAAAATCCCAACTAGGGGTTGTTGGACATTTTAAATCCATTTCCACTATTTTCAAAGCCATTTTAAGAATTCTTTTCCAGGTTTTTCACCATTTAAGTTTCAGAGAGCTCTAGGGAGCTTGAAGTCCTCATTGATTGAGGTCATGCTTAGATGAGCCCATGTCTATTTTCTGTGACTGAATAGTCATTTTTGGCTAATTGTTATTCTATAAACACATTGGAATAGGTTTCAGATCCATTTGAGGACTTTTACAGGTGTTTTTTCAGCAAGGAAGCTCAAGGAAGCTCAAGGCCACATGTAGAAGAGGTCATGCCCGGATGAACCATGATCCGTTTTCAGATTTCTATTAGTAATTTTTGGGGGTTTTATGTATTCTGATCCCAATGGTACAGTTTGTATTTCCATTGGATTTGAGCAGCATCTTGTAAAATAATCTTTGAAAAACTAATCCCAAAGAGCCTAGTCCATTGATGGAGGCTCAAGGAGATGTAGCCCAGAGAGGGGTGAACTCCTTTATCATCTTGTTATTGATGTGAGTTTGATGGTTTATTTGTGGTAAGTTATGATTGTTATGTATTTATTTAAAACACATATTTAACCATTTAAAGGAAAAATTTCCACACAGATGAACATTTAAAAGAAGATGCATAAACTTGGCACACAATCTATCTTGCATATTTTAACACATTGAGCAAGGTCCAGAAAAGTTTACTTTAATGGAGTAGAGGGTGCTTACATAGCATAAAAATTCATCCCTCTATTTTCAGATTATCTAATGAGACTGAAAAAAGAGATAAAATATCACTCAACAGACATTTTCTTCAAATAATTTAATGAGCATGAAAAGAACAAGGTCGCTCGGAAATCTTATCATGTTTAGAGAGTCTAAAAATAACTTAAAGATAACTCCAATGTTGTCCTTTTTAGTAATGTTAGTCTTGTGAGGCCAAACAAGAGATAAATTATCACTCGAAAGATTCCCTTTAAAACCTTTTAACAAGTGGGAAAGGAAGCAAGATCACTCGACAATCTTTTCATGTTTAGAGAGTCTGAAAAGAGCTTAAAGGTGACTCCAGGGGGTTCCTTTTTCATGTATCCATACAGGTACGAAAAAGAGATAAAAGTTTACCTGGATGCATTCTCATGTATTTACGAGCACAAGAAAGAATAAAGACTAATCTCGCTATGCCCCCAGCTTGAAAATCTAGTGGCTTAACTCTAGAATGATCATCAAAGGTTGGAAACATGCCCTCCAAGATTCAATTCATTCACCAACTTTGAGTTTGTCACCAATTTCTCTAGTAGATGAGAAAAAGGAGAAGGGTGGATGAAAATAAGGTTCAAGAGAGGTGACTATTTCATTTTTTAACGAGCTTGACACAGGAAAAGAACTATGCTTAGGGTTCAATCCCCAGATTGTTGTTTCATTTTTTAACGAGCTTGCTACAGAGAGGAAACCTATGCTCAAGACATCTGTTTCATTTTTTAATGAGATTGATAAAAAGAAGAGAAACTATGCTCGTAGACTCAGCTTGATCATGGCTTCCAAGAGAATAACACTCTGGAAGGATACCATGTGAAGGGAAAAAAATCGATCATGGCTTCCAAAATATCTTCATTGGATGGAAGATAATCACTCTAGAAGGAACACATTTCGAGGGTCATGACAGAGGTGAGGGTATCAATCTCCAACAACCCTACTGAAGAGATCACCATGTCAACTACCAGATCTAAATCATCGGAAGTTGAAAGAATGGGAGACAATAGAAAATCGTCATTAGGAGGGGAGATAGACTGTATATCTACCCAAATGTCTTCACAAGGGGGAAGAAAAGAGGATTGATGATGGTTATAATCCCAAGGTAGCTCGTCAATGAGAAACATTTCCATGATAGATTCATCCAAAGGAAAATTTGGGGAAATGTAATCAATCACAGATGGCAAGGAACGCAACTATGATTGCATCGAGGAAACATCAGGTGTTAATAGATGTTGGTCATCTGATGAGGGAGAAGTAGATTTCATAAAAACGTATGATGTTTCGGCTGGACTAAGTGGCATGGTGTCACCTAGAGTATCGAATTCCAATGGACTAGGTACAATCCAAGGGTCAGATGATTCTAGAGATTGATAAGTTGTGGTCAAAATCATATCGACAGTGGAAATATGATGTGTAGTCAGTGGAAGTGGTGTAGGGAAGGTACCCATGAGGCTAGAATATTTTAGTAAGCCAACACCAATGCTTTCATACGTGATCTTGTGGTCCCCCAAAAAAGGAATATTGTTGGTAGCAGGAACGTGAGCATCGGTCATGCAGAAATCCAACTGATCAACAGTGACAATTTTGTCCTGATGAGGAAATTGTACACATCGAAAGACTGATGAGGCAACGATAGTCATAGCATAAAACCAACTTCTTCCAAGTAACAAGTTGTAATCGAATGGAGCATCGACCACCTCGACATCAATATTAAATTTTTTTCCACCAAATTGGATGGGCAGAGACTGTAAAATCCCACGGGGATGAAAACCTCGCCCATCGAAGGCATGTAACATCGTTGGCGATTTTTTAAGTGCGGGTGATTTTAAACCTTTCCAACATGCTAAAGACATGACACAAGTTGAGGCTCCCTCATCCAGAATAGTTCGGTGGATTTGTTGATTGTGAACAACAACATCAACTTGAAAAGCAAGTTGGTGAGAGAGTCAAGACACATAATTGTCTAGGTTAAACATGATATGGTTGGATGACTCAGGATCAACATAACCAATAGTGGCCAAGAGCATTCTACGTTGACTGGGGCAATGCTGTAGAACTTCTAACGCAAACATAACACATGGTGCTTGAGCCAAATCTTCAACAATGTTGTAGTTTTGGGCGGTACATGAACTAGGATTAAAGGTAGCTTTACATATAGTTCTCTTAGGAGGGTGTAAGATAGAGTCAAACACAAGTTTCTCAATTTGAAGTGGTCGAAATGGAGGAATAACCAATGGAAGACTAATGGAGGACGGTGATGGATCTGGTAAAGTATCGATATCGTTAGTGTATTTTCCTTTTTCGAGGTTACTTGGTGTGTCATATGTATTAGAGAGAGTGGTCAAATTAATCCCATTAAACATATAAATATGTGCACTCAATGAGGCCTCATCATTAGGATGGCTAGAACTACCCCCAGGATAGGGGGTGTGAGAAACCATGGATTGTTGCTAAGGAAAAGGTTGAGTAAGCACAACGGGTTGTGACTTTCCTTGGAAAATTTTGGCCACTTCATTGTGAAGGGGAAAGTCTCAAGTGTAGTGATCATCACCACAAATGATACACGAGAATTTCAGTTTCCGTTGTGTTTTCTTTTCGGTAACAGGTGTTTGAGCTTGATTTTTTGGTTGTTCATTGTTATTTTTTGATTTATTCTTTGTCTTCTTCTTACCTCTGGATTGTTGTGAAGGGTCAGATTGAACTGTATTCACCTCATAGATCTGAGTTTGGGTGGAGGTAGAGGAGAGTGTGGTCGATTGGGAAGTATATTGAGTTTTGACGAAACTGATAACACCATCCACATGGGATGAAGATGACGACTTAAATGGATCGTTATTAGCTCAAGCGACATTTGGAAGAAAATCATACAAAGTACCAGATTGTGAATAAACCAAATCTAAATACTGAGCCCAAGCAATGGCTTGTTCCTTAGTGATCGTGCCACCCATAGCGACATCTTGAACGATCAGGGGTAAAAGTGATTTAGTAAACCATTCTGCCAATAATATGTCAGGAATGATTACCTTGATCATCCTTCGTCATTGCCTCCACTCATGAATATGGTCAGAGATATGCACAGAGTCAGTTTGATGAAGGGAGGTCAAGAGTTCAGTACCCATATTGTAGCGAATAGGTAGTTGAAAGTGCGTGAGGAAAGACATGGAAAGTGAATTGAAATTATGAAAAGAAGCACATGCTAGTTCAATATACCACTTTGTTGCCAAGACAATAAATGTTTGTTGGAAAAGATGCGAACGTACAGAATCATCCATGAGGGAGTTTGATGAACACCATAAATGGAAAGTCATCTCATGGTTGTTTGGACATTTTCTAGATTTTCCGTCAAAGTTTGGAATATCAGAAGGAAGTTTAGCTGGAATGACTGGCCAAACCGATGAGTGAAAAATAGGATCATTATTTAACCAAGACAAGTCTAGGAGATCCAGAGTCGTAAGGAAAGGAAGTTGTCGGTTAATTTTTGGATGATACTGGTGCAGCATAGGAACAACAGTAGGACCATAAACTGGGTTAGGTGGATAGTTGTAACCAGTAGGTCCTCCTACATACGATTGTTGCTGGCTAGGATTAGTAAGGTTCGATGATGGATCAGAAACATTTTCATAACTCAATGGGTTCTAAGCATTATAGGCTGGGTGATTTACTTTCCCATGAGGAGGATAAACATTTTTCCCTTGAGGATGGTAAGGAGTAGATCCTAGAGGCAAATACACATTAGACCCATGAGGAGGATAAGATTGTGGTCCCAGATAACTCCAGGTGGTGTTCGGGATGCCGCCTAGATAAGATTGTCTGGAAGATGTTCCGGAAGAAACATGATTCGATAATCCTCCTAGTGGGTTATTATATGAGTTCCCCCCAACATGGGGTTTAATAAAGTGCCTCTTGAAGATACTCCTCGGGATTGTTAAGGGTTTCTAGCAAATGAAGGTTTCCCCCCTCCCCGCGCTGGATTAACGACCGGGGTATGAATGGAAAATGAAGGTTGTTGTCCAAGAGGAGCATGAAAAGGGGGTTGTCCCCTAGGAGGGGTAGGCCCACCATAGAATGGTATTCCTCCATAAGGGAAAGGTTCATTAGATGGTGGTTTCCCTCTAGCCAGTTGTGTGAGGCCACCAGGGGTCTGCATTCTCGGGTGAGAAGATGTCCCAGCAAGATCGTGTGGAACATGTGGAGTTGTAGAGTAAAAGCTTGTAGAAACTGGCGTAGGGATTGAAGTGCCTTAGATATGGGTAGAGGTGATGATTCCAACATTAGGATGGACTTGTGCTGGTGTAACAGTAGGGTTAATAACCTGATCGACTGGGTGATTCATGGTTTGACCGGATGGTCCTGTTTCACTAGGAGGGTCATGAGGATGAAAGGGTTGTTGAAAGGATTCAAAATTTTCATAGAGATCACATCCCGATTAAGTCCTCCATATAGAATGAGAAGGTGTGGGATTGGTATCTACTGCGGTGCTAAGATGAATAGGAATCCTATACTCATCACGAAAGATTGGTTCTGTGGATCCCATATATGTTTCGGTAAAATTCCTCTTCGATAATCATGGGACCTCTTCATCTATGATGTTCCCAAGGGTGTCTAAACACAAAAAGTGGTTCGAGAGGGGTTACCAACATAGATGTAGTGGGATTTTCAACCATAACCAAAGTGCCTTCTGAGTTATATAACGGAGGAGCAATAACACTTCCAGTGTCAGATTGATTTTCTACCTCTCTACGGTAGTTGTCTTCTGGAGGGTTAGGAGGTAAGGGTTGATAGCGTTCCAGAGGAAACCCTTGCATCCTACGTGATCAGCGAATACCTTTATCGTCTACAGGCTCAATTGTGGAGAATAATAGAACACACTGAAAATCTAGGGCCAACTAACAAAAAGAAAACAAAATACGCTAATAAAATCTAGGAGTTAACCAAGCAAACAAAACTTCTCTCGATGATCATACTAGTTGGTGATGAAATCCAACGTCGCATGATCAGGTCGAGAAGGGGATAGGATATGGTAGAATATTTACAATGGAGACCTTCTTAACAGACTTTCACCTTGGTGCAAGCTTCCACACAGTAATTGTGGATTTACCCTCCAAGGAGCCCGAGTGAGTTTGACCAATGTCTATTCCAAGTACAGTGAGACTTCCCTTCACTGTCACCTTGTGTAAGTACCTAAATATTATGGCAACTAAAGACACCAATTCATAGTGAGTCCCTGGGCAGGTATAGTCGACAGTCTGATCCAAAACATATGGGCAGGATAATAAGTCTGAAATCAACCTGAGAGGCTCCCACACATAATCGTGGGTATACCTTTAGGTGACCCCCAATATACGATCCGACCACTACAAACAGTTGAACTACGGAGGGATAATCTCCATGATTTGCTCGAATTCCACCTCGTGCATAACCCCTATGTGAGAGGGGGATCCCATAAAACTGATGTGACAATTGGATTTGACTCTCCCTAGATCAAGATGCTAATATTGTTTTTGAAAACTTTGGAGAGTTGTACTCACATCCTAATCCAAAGTACTAACCCTACTCTACTATTGGTGGAAAATTCTAAAAACAAAAAAAATGTTCTAGATAATTTTTAATTAGCATTCATTTTACAACTGTTCTTTACTCAAAGGGTGTATGAAAGTAAAGCTGATCGAATGATGACTCAATTCCCCAAAATATGCATAAAATATGATAAGCAATCATTTCTTTTCAATGAACGCCTATTTAAGGGAAAGAGAAAGAGTCGTTTTCACTATCAAACACTAATATGGAATGTCCTCAATCAATTTGTTCTCAATTGAATCCAACGCAATGCTAAAACATTTCATAAATGCCTTCTAATATGCAAAGTAATCACTAAGATGTATCTTTTTCATTTGTATGCGAATGATGATTAATTCAATGCAAAAACTTCTCCTGTCAACTACCCTTTTAGATCAAGGAGATTTGGACAAGCATAAGAAGATTTTGCACAAACAACACACCCTCTTGCTATGATTGAAACAACAAGCAAAGATAAATCAAAATATAACAAAGAAAATAAAAAAATTCACAGAAAAGAGAGAGGTTTAAGAACAATGACCTCAAAGAACCAAATGAGATGTTTCATAGATTTATGATGCCCTTCACTAGAGTTCCCGCTCAGTCAGATAAGAGAGAAGAAAGCAGTGGATTGATTCCAAGTTTTCAACAGTAGAAAAACTCAAAATAAGGAATAAGGTCACAAAATTTGAACATCAAAGTGTTTATTTCTCAGAAATAAGAGTGTCAAAGGTCAATAGGAAGAAGCATTGAAGCACAAAGAAGCTGAGCAAAAGATAAACAGAGATTGGATTTCAGAAAATACAATTCTGGAAGGGTTTTTTTGCAAAGAAAGGTTGGCAGTCTGGTGTAAGGGACACTAGATCATTATAACACTCTGTCTAAGACCTTTAGAGAGCACTGGCACCCTAATAACAAGGTAGGGGAGCACTGGTGTCCTAAAACCCAGAAAATTGTCCAAAAAACCCCAAAAATTAGTTGAACTTTGTCATTCAGAGTGTATGTGATGGAATAAGGATTCAATCAACATATGAAATCAAACATACAGGGTGAAAAAGGTATAAAATGAAAAAATGGAAAGACCAGGTCTATGAGGAAAACCAAAACTGAAAGTTTCAATTCATCCCCAGTGGAGTCGCCAATTTCTGTTGTAGGAAAATCTCCCTGCGGACAGGTAGATCTCCTCTTGAGAGCTAGACTCTTAACTCTTAAGACAAAAGATTCTTAACATGGACATTGACTTCCTTTTAGATCTAGATAAACTAATGTGTGAGGAGGAAGGAGAAAATAAGTACCTTTTTACCAGTGTTTGTCCCTACATAGTCCGAGTTGAGCTCCAATCTTAAACTCCTCGATAAGCCCTGTAGACAAACAAAAGTACAACCAGCTTCCTACTCTACTAATATTAGCTTGAAATAGATCTATCTATTAGAGACAAATTCATGTGATATCAAACACAGAATTTAAAGAAATAGGCCAAGAATATTATATTAATGAGAACAACAATGAAGAAAACTTACAACCATAGATGTGAGTGCAACAACTTCATCAAGTTCCCCTTGCCCAAACCCTTTCTTAAAAAGTCCACACACAGAATGTTGATGCTCCAAATGACATGCCATTCATGAGATCATAAGTTTGGTATAATTCTCAATCTCCATTCCCCCTCCTCCATGGAAATCCCTCATTTTATAAGATTTGGAGACTTAATGTAATGACCGAGATTTAATTTAAATTACCATTGTATTAAAACGAAACAATAAATTTGAAATTTACTCAAAATTCGCTTACTCTAGCATATTCACTCCCAGATTTCAATAAATAAAATAAAATTTTACATAACAATTTGCATAACAAGTTAAATTTACATAACAATTTGCATAACAAGTTAAATACCTCGTTCTGATGCTGTCACTCCCTCCGCTTGAACCTATCCACAGCCGCTTGCTCCTTAAGACACCCCAAAACCAACCACCCTACCGACTAGTACGCCTAGCCCTAGGACATCAATGGACGTCCTAGCCCTCCGAGCCCAAAACCCCTTAGCCCCGGTGCACTGTAAATCCCACCGTTAACTAACTTTGTCCCAATGCTCCCAAAATCTCCTCTCCTGTGGAATGCATGAATGAAAATCCCTCCAAAATGAATAATCCCCCTCCGTGGTCCTTCTCCCTCCCTTATGCCTCCTTCCCCGCCCTCGCACCTTCACTCCCCACCCAACACCTTATCCATACATTTATTTCTATTTAATGGTCTTATCTTTTACTTAATGTTCCTTTTACGTATGGGTTACGTTATCCCTTATGGGATACGTAACCCCATTTATCCTTATTTTATTTTCCCCCATTTTTTTAATACATAATTAATCAATTACTTTAATTAATAATCAATTAATCACTAACCATTAATTTAATACTTAATCAATTAATGACTCACTTAATAATTAATCATTCATTAACCCTTAATYAAAGAGTTAATCATACTTMAGCTAATCATARTAMAAAATAATTAATTAATAACATATAATTAATTATGGTTATATAATAATTAATTATAATTTAGCTAATTTTTAGGATTATTTATGAAATTATTCATATTAATAAGTAAAGGGTCATTACACTTAACCACCATGGAGAGAATCTCTCATCAGATCCACTAAGAAAGGGATATCTAAGATATTTAGGGAGAAAATATCTTTGAAGTATTTTGGGTAGGAAATATCTCTCAAGGATTTTAATGAGGAAATATTTCAACCATCCATGAGATCCTCCCCCTTCCCTAAAAAATAGGAAACCAAATGTGAGGTAGATCCTCACACTTAATTACTTTCTTTTTTCATGAATATTAATAATAATTAATGTGCACTTGATTCTCTCACTTAATCAATTTCTTTTCCATGAATATTAATAATAATTCATGTGTACTTAGTATTTTTTCCTTCATGTAATATATCCCTCTTCCACATTGAGTAGGGATTGTGACATAGGTTATTTCATGGTGCCAAGGTGTATGAGACACTTATACGGCACTTTACGACACTTAGGGCGAGGTACCTAGGTGTGAAAATTTCATGTGTAACACTTATATCAACCACCAAGGAAAAAATCCAAGGATCAATCCAAGCATGGGGAAAGGATTCCCTGGAACACATCCAGGGGCCCTAGAATACATCTAGGGTCTTACCTATTGGTCCTAGACCAAGAAATCTAGTCATATATTGGGGACCCTCACAAGGGTCTTTTTCCATGGCACTCACTGCTTGGTATCATACCAAGAAACCCCAGGAGTGTGCTAGGGGCCCTAATCCCCATGTAGGGTCATATGCCATCCTCCAGGAGAATGGCTCTTGCAGCTACACTCATTTCAACAATCCCTCTCAGCAAGAGAGGAATTCTCAGCAACACCAATATTGTCTTGAAAGTACACAAACATTGTCAAGGACAATGGCTTGGTAAAAATATATGCAGTATGTTCTGTCGTTGGAACACATTGAATACTAAGAATATTCTTCTGCACCATGTCCCAAACATAGTGATATCTCATCTCAATGTGTTTTGATCTATCATGAAACACCATATTCTAGGAGAGATTTATATAGCTCTAGTTGTCACAGTGGATGACTGTGGGTTCTAGCTCTACATTAAAAAAGTATGAAAGTAACTTTCTGAGCCATACTGCTTCTCTGCTAGTAGCACTTGTAGCAATGTATTCTACTTCTATAGTGCTTTGGTCTATGGAGCCCTATTTCCTGCTGGACCAGGAGATCATCGTTGAACCCAAACTGAAACAATATCCAAAAGTACTCTTTTGGTCCACTGTACTTCCCATCCAATCTAAATCTATATATCCATGAAGCATTACAACTCCACTAGAAGTGTATATGATCCCATATGCTATAGTTCCCCAAACATATCTCAAATATGTTTAACAACAACCATATGTATATGCTTTGGTTCACACATGAACTGGCTGAGGGCATTCACTGCATAACAAATGTCTATTCTAGTATGTATGGGATACATCAAGGACCCAATGATCTGCTGATATAAGGTGGGGTCTTCTGGATCTGTACCTGTAACCAGATATTGTAATTTATTTAGGTTAGAGATCATCGATGTGGTCATGGACTTATAGTCCATCATGCCAAATCTGTGGAGCGCATCAACTACATATTTTCTCTATGAGAGAAAGATCGCACCTAGTTTATGCCACACCTCTAAGCCCATAAAATAATGCATAAGCCCCAAGTCTTTCATTTCAAATTATGTTGAAATCTCCCTCTTAGTATGAGATATCAAGTTTTCCTCTCCAATGAGGAACAAATCATCCACATATAAGACTAAGATAACCAAATGATTCTCTACAATCTTTATATAAATATTGGGATCTTCTATGTCGTTGGTGAATCCAACAGTCTGTAGAAAGTTGTCTAATCTCCCATACTATGCTATTAGAGATTTCTTCAATCCATACGAGGATTTCTTGATTTTGCACACATGAGATTATTTCTCATGGATCAAGAATCATTCAGGTTGTTTGATATACACTTCTTTATCAACTTCATCATTAATAAAAGTAGTCTTAACATCCATTTGGTGAAGTTTTCAAACAAAAACTGCGGCAAGAGAGATAATAATCCTGATGGAAGTATATCTAGAAACTAGAGAAAAACTCTCATCATATTCAATTCCTTCTTTATGAGAGAAGCCACGAGACACAAATCTAGCCTTAAATTTTTCAACATGGACATCTGCTGTATGATTTATCTTGTAAATCCATTTGGAGGTTACCACTGATTTTCCACGAGGTCTTGGAACCACTGCCCATACATCATTCTTTAAAATTGAATCATATTATTCTATCATAACATCTTTCCACACTTGATGTTTGGAGGCTTATTCAAATGTGGAAGGTTATGAATCAATCACAAGATTCAATTGAGCTATAAGGAGAGAGTACTGATATGGTTTCTTTCTTTCTCTAAAATTTCCCTTAGGTACTGAATGTTTTTCTGCTTCCTTTAGAATTTCCCAAAACCAGGTTGGTTTCCTTTTAATAGGAGGTTTCTCTAAAGGAAACTCAATAATATCCCTTGAGGGATCAACTAGAAGTTCTAAGGTATCCTCCCTTTGCTCATCTGGAGGAGGTGAATCTGAAGGTTCAAGAGATGGGGCTTCCTACTCCTCTGAATCACATGGAAGTTCTCTGGAATGGCGAAAAATTGTCTTCCTCATGGAAGGTCACGTCTCTACTAACCGCAATGAAATTTCGACCCAGGATATAAATTATGTAAGCCTTTGACCCACAAAAGTTTATTTATTTCCAGAGGGCTCTAGCTTATTCCTCTTTTCATTTTGAATGTGAATATAGACTGGACAGGAAAATACTATCAAGTGATCAACTAAAGGATTTATACTAGTGGAAACTTCTTCTAGAGTTTTTTCTTCAAGAGATTTGTAAGGACACTTGTTATGAATGTAGACTGCAGTACTGGCAGCTTCCACCCAAAGAAACAAAGGTAAATTCTGGTCATACATCATGGCTCTGGATTCTTCATAGTTTGTTCTATTGTTTCTTTTTGCAACCCCATTTTGTTGGGGATTATAAAGCACAGTCATCTCCCTCTTAATACTGGAAACCTGACAGAGTTCATCATAATTGTAGGAGTCAAATTCTTTACCATTGTTAATTATGAAAACCTAGATGTGTCTATTTGTTTGATTTTCAACAAAATTCCTGAAATCTTGAAATATGTTGAAATATTCATCTTTAGTCTTTAAAAAGTAAATCCAAGTTTTACGACAACAATCATCAATAAAAATGATATAGTAAATATAACCATTCATAGATGGAGCAGTCATAGGCCCACAAAGATCATAATGAATTAGATCTATACTTCCATTAGATTTTCTATTGTTGTGAGGATAAGCTTTCTTTGTATTCTTACCGAGGGAACAACCTCTATAAACACTATCATTCTCAAAAGAAAACACTCGCATACCTGTTACCATATTTTGTAAACATAGAAGTGCATTGTAGTTGATATGTCCAAGCCTTATGTGCTAGAGCTCGAAGGGATTTATCATCTCGTGATCTATTTCTTGAGCAACTTCACTTGTGATTTTGTAAAGTCCACTCTCATGAGTTCCAATAGTCATAACAATGCTCAAATCTCCATTTGAGGGCCACATTAGATCCTTCCCTTTGGTGAATGTTATTGAGTATCCTTTGCTTTCTAACACTGCAATCGAGATTAGATTTTTCCTTAAATGAGGAACATAAACAATTTCATCAATATGAAAGATATCGCCTAATTGAAGTTTGAAAGAAGCAAATCCAAACCCTTTTATGTCATAAGTACCATCATCACCTAGTTCTACCTTTACATTGAATTTCTTATCCCGATAGTTTGCAAGATTTTGTTTGAAACCTGTCATCTGTTTGGAGGCCCCACTTTCCATTAACAAAATATCCTCCGAATTGGTTATAGTTCTAGAAAGAGCTGATATGAGATGATATTCTTGGTGTTGTTATTTATTTTTGGTGGCTGCCCTGATTTTTCTTCTTTGAGGTTCCTATTGAAGCTCAACTTCTTTAGTGGAAACTGAGGCATGGAACTTTCCTTTTCTTCCTTATTGAGAGGGGGGGTTCCTGAAATATTTTGCATAATATCCTAGCTTATTAAAGTTAAAAAATCTTAGCTTAGAAAAATGAGGATCAAGATGAGATAACTTACCTTGAGGTTTATTACCTTTGCCTTTAGGTTGAGGAAACTTCTTCCATTTCTTGGATTTATCTGAAAGGGCATGATCTCTTAGAATTGAATGTTCATTTCTTCTTTTGAGTCTTCCTTCTTCTTTTAAGAATTCATTCCATAATCTATCAAAGTTAGTTTGAGATTCTCTTCCATTTACTGAAGCGAGGAATACTCCCCGTGACTCAGGGAGTCCATCAACTCTAGTTTGCACAAGTTCATCATCATCTACAACAACCCCTATTGTTGTAAGTTGATCTCTGGTTTGAGCAATATTGGAGAATAAGGCAACAACTGTTTCATCTTTTCCCATCCTCAATGTGCGTAGTTGTTTCTTCAATATTCTTGTATGTGTTGGAGCCTTCTTTTCATAGGGATTTGCTAGGGCATCAAAGCAATCTTTGGCAGTCCTTAGATGATCAATGATGGGAATCATGTTGTCCTTAACAGAGTAAAAAATTACTCTTTTATCTTTGTCTTGTTTCTTCTTGTATGTTTCCCTAGCAATGTTTGAAGTGGGTTCTTCAATTACCCTAGTGACCATCTCTTCTAGGTCACTCTCTTCAAGGATGTTGAGTATCTTGCTTTTCCAAGCATTGAATTTGGAGGACCCTTCAAGTCTATCTTCAACTTTGACTGAAGAGGAGGCCATGTTGAGTTCTGGATCATTTTATGTAGATGATATGTTGATGATGTGAAAAAAAAAAACCCTAACAAAATGGATCTATGCAGGCTCAAGAATTCAATTATTTATCTCTTTTCACGCCCTATGCTCTGAAACCATGTTAAAAATAGGGAAAAATCAAAATAATAATGCTTTTAAAATTTTTTTGTTTACTAGATCAACATACACATACAACATATCTAAATAAATATTTTTGAGTAGAAAAAATTATGAAACACAATAGATCTGAAACAATAATTATTTATGAACATAAAACAATTAGATCTAAAACTGAAACAAGTAGATCGGAAATTGAAACAAGTAGATTAGAAACTGATATAAGTAGATATGAAACTGAAACAATTAGATCTAAAACTGAAACAAGTGGATCTGAAACTTACCTCTTGAATCAATGAGAGATGTACCTAACACACATGTGAATGGAAGCCTCCGTATAATATGCTTAGATATAGTTTAGGTTCATGGATCAACCTCTTAGGGTTTGATCTATGTCAAGTAGAACTCTAGTATTGTTTTTCCAATAGGAAGGAAAACCCCAAGATAGACAACAATAACCCAAGGTCTTGAACAACAAAAGATATCAAACAGGAAACCCTCCAATCAACAATGATAGTACATGAACTTATCTAGACAAATGATAAAGAAGAAATAAAAAAATCCTTTTACTCAATAAACTGGATTGCACATAGATAATACTCTAGGTGGCTACTAGAGAAGATGAGTACAACCAAGGAAGGTGCCCATAAGGTGGCTGCAACTCCTCCATACACAGATTTGTGACCAGGGAGGGTGAAGACAACCCTATAGTAGCTTGGCATCTAGAAAGAAGGATGATCTCACACAAAATATAGCTTTGGCTGCTAGGTTAGGATCAAATATGAAATTTAGGATAGTTCTAGTAGCAATGTAGACCTCAGAAGAGAAACATCCACCAAAAACTCCAAGGTAGAACCTTCCAACAAATACAAAATAGAACTGAGGCTTGAACAGTTGAGGAGGTTGCAAAAATCAAGAGAGGATTGTCACTTAGGTAGCTACAACTTGTAGAAGGGTGAGAGAGTGAGTGTGTGTGATAATGAAAGGATAGGTTCTACTTTATATTTGAGGGGAGGGTTTTATGGTATTAAAATAATAATTAATTATTGACATATTATTAATATAAATATTAATTAATATGTCAATTTTAATATTAATTAATATTCTAATTTAATATTAAAACCCCAATCACAACATTAAAACCCCACTCACATAATATGAAAACCAAAACTCATAAACCAAGAGGGAAAACCAATCACATGGTTAGGATAAAGTCAAGGGGGGTTCCTTAGTGGAAAAACATGTTCATATGAGTCTCATGGTGACCAATAAACTTTATCATCAGTGCATGAGGGGGTACATCAGACAATGTGGTCATGTCCGTCTTCATAGACTCTCCTAGGTCTCATGGACCATCTCAGGAGAGAGAAAGAGGATCACTCATCAACACATCTTGGTATTACACCAAGATCTACCTAGTCAAAGAATAGGTTTCCCTAGAACACATATGGGGGCCCTAGAATACATTTAGGGTCTTATCCACCAAGGTACAAGACCAAGGATAAACCCATGCATTAAGCAAGGGTTCCTTGGAGAACATCCAGGGGTCCTAGACACAAATAGAGACTTATATCAACCACTAATTAACACATCCAATGATCAATCCAAGCACGGGGTAAGGATTCCCTGGAACACATCCAGGGTCCCTAGAACACATCTAGGGTCTTAATTCTTGGTCCTAGACCAATAACCCCAGTCATCTACTGAGGGCCTTGACAAGGGTATTTTTCCATGGCACTCACTACTTGGTCTCATACCAACAAACCCCAGCAGTGTGATGGGGGCCCTAATCCTCAGCTAGGGTCTTATGTCATCCTCTAAGAGAATGGCTCTTGCAGATGCACTAATTTCAACACAAGCCAAGTTTGATGCTAGTTGGTAAGGAGGAGAGAAGGGTACAAGAAAACACAAATACTAAAGTATTCAGTAGGGAAAGGGATGAAGAAGTTCAGTCCCGAAATGTAAATGGATGTCGAAGTTACAAATTCTATAAGACAACATGATTGGAATTATAATTCATTCAAGTATAAGTTTGTATAGATGGATCTAGGAAATAAATAAAAGCTGAAGGTTAATATCAACATTAGTATTTGGCTGGAAATGCAAAGGAAGTAAAGAGTAATTTGGTTAGAAAGTGCTCAGGACATGAATAATCATGTAAAGTGATTACATTGAGAGCACAAGAAGATTCAAGAATCTGGAAGAATTGAAGACTTCTGGGATCAACAAGGAAAAATGAGACAGGGAGAAAGAAGTCGTTGCAATTACTATAGTAGCAAGTATGTTATAGCTTGTTGGGATAGCCATAAAGAGAGAATACTTTCATGTTTGCAAGTGTTGTTGATGATATTGTTGCATATGAAAGGAAGCAACAGAAAGCTGGAGTGTTTACTATAAGACTGATAAAGAGGCATGAGATATTCTACTGTCATCATCTAATCATGTAGCATCAAACTCATTTAATGGAAGCTATGTAGGTAAGTATTTCTCTTTTGAAATTATGTTGCATAATTTCCAAAGGGAAATTTAAGTAAGAATTTCCCCATATTGAATTTTTATAATACTCAGTATGGTATTGTTTAAATGCATTAACATGAATAAGATACCACTAGTTATGGTAAGGGATAGAGGCCTATTATAGTTATCAAAGCTTCTTAGCTTTTGAATGCACACACTGACATATTAACATGTCATGCTAATTTGGTTATGAGGTAATAACCAAAGAAATAAAATATAAGAAATTGTTATAGGAATGATTCTATGAAAACTAGTCATGCATGAGACCGGGATATGGTTGGATATGGCAAGGTATGGATATGGAAAATTTATATACCACACAAATACCAAAAATATTCCTATATTCAAATAATTCTTGGACTACAACCTTTTTTCTAACACTAATGCACACCACATAATTATATTTTTGGTGTAGTGTTCGGGTCAAAAAGTAAGGAATCCAAATAATCAAGAATACAATGGGAAGTGTGTGGAGAATGTATCAATACATTGGCCAGATTTCCAATTTATGTATGGTGAGATACATGACTTAGATAAGGATCATTATGAAAATCAATGAAAAGGTGCATTGAATAGATATACATTGAGAGTTCCACTTAGGCCTAGTAAGTGACAAATTTGCACTCATACATGATAAAACTGTATACTTAAATGCATTTGTTGAATGCGTTTTGTGAGTGCATGCATATATATTATTGCATGGAAATAATTATACCAACGGATGAAATGATGCTAACTCATGGAGTTGAGAACATTTAAGGAGTTATTAGACATTGCAATAGGAAAGTTTCAAGTCAAGTAGTCACATGAGCATTTACGACAGGAAAGTTTATGTTCAGAAAAAGAAGTAATGAATTTACTGACATTAATTATGAACAAGCGTATGCATAGAATGATGATTCATTCTATCTAATATTTTGTTTTAAGTTTTGATTGAATTGTTAGTTAGGGACAATTATCAAAACACTTCATATGGTTTTTGTACATATTTCAATGAGAGTACAATGTACAAGAAATGCTGACAATTTGTTGATTGATTGCAAGATAGAAGCATTGTAGGAAAAATGGTATTCAACATGATGCTTATTGAAATCCAAAAGGAAGACTACATCCTCTTATTGCAACAACAATGAAAATTTATGAAATAGAATTTCATATTTTGGGAAAAAGTTGAATTACTTATGAATTAAGTTTGAGTTATAAATGAATTCTTTTGTGTGATGCAGATGAGATAATATTGATTAAAGTTGGATGTTGGGAAACAGAAACTATTGTTGAGGAAACTAAATCCCTATAATTATAGAACCTTGGTGGGGTTCTGGTAATGGGTTAGCGATCTCCTTGGGTGTGAAAGCCTTGGAAACATGGATCACTGAAGGACTATGTAGTAGTGAAGGTATGATTTAGGCTAGAAAGGTGAGTGCAACAAGGAGGAGGAAACTTAAGGATGCTTATGGCATGGTAGCTGCCATAAGGAGGGTGTGCCAAATAGAATAGTGAGATGAATTATTTCTAGAAGAAACTCTATGAAATAGAGAAATTGACTTCCATATGAAATAAGAATACTAGAAATGGTGCTTGAGAGAAGATCACCAAGTGGATAACAAGCTTCCAATATCTAAAGCTTGGAGATTTTTGAAGATTTTTGGAAATCTTGATGGTAATATGTAAAGAAGTTTCATTGAGGACAATGCAAAAATAAGGGGAGGGAATTGTAATGTCCCAAGACCCAACCCTAGTTGTAATTGTAAATGTAACATATGTTATAGGATGGTGAGCCAAGTTATAATAAGCTAGGAGGCTTATGTGATGATTAGGCCCGAGAGCCTAGATGCTTAAGGACAATGAGCCTATTTTTTTTATGTAAATACTCATAACATAAATAATAAATACATCGATGGATGCTAGATGAAAAAGGACTATATTTATAGGGGGATGTGATTCCACAAGAGAGAGGGATTGAGGGACTAAGCATTTATTTTATATTTTTATTCTCCATTTTTTTCTTAATGGAGAATAGGAGTTACGTGAGCTTCTTGGGGGAAGGCCAGGAGGTTCTTGACTCCCAAGAGTTCATAAACCCATCCCTGGTCTATTGGGGGGGTTGGTCATGGTGGCTCGTTCTCTATTCTCACTTCCATTCTCTCTCTCGTTATGTTTTTGGTTTCTCCACCTATTCATGCATTCATTCACGCACATGTTCACTGTTCACCACTCTTGTGAAGATTTCACTCCATTCATTCCCTCACTCATTTATCTTTCCTCATGTGTGTCTTGTCTTGGGAAAGGAAGACGAACTGATGAAGTGAAACCATGTATTATTGGTTGTAGAGATTGTTGGTGTAATCTAACCATGATTTGAGACATGTATGTCTGATATGTGTGGTATGCATCCAACTTTTCTCACAGCTACAAGTCCTGAGAGTCCCAACATGGAGATTATGGATCAACTGCATTAGAGCCTTGGAAGGAGAAGGACCACCTAAAGAACTACATGGAAGAGAAGGGTGGGGGTCCATTCTCTTGGGTGGTGTAGGCTGGGTAGAAGAGAGTTGGGTACCTGGATTTCTATGAGTGTTGGGGAAGCCTATAGAGCTTGAGTGTTGACTGGTTTGGGGAGCCAAGTAACATTCATGAACCGTCCTTGTGGATTCATAGCTCTGGCTTGGGGGTGACATTATCATTGAGATAGGGAACAACAGTGTCTACGGTTGGGTGCAACATCCTTGGTCAGCAACCAGTTGATGGTTTTCTTCTATAAAAGATAAGTGCTCTTTTTTATGGTATTAATTACCTATCTATGAATTATTATGTTGTGTATTTATTTATTGCTGAATTCAATATGTTTAGAGTATGCATGTTTGTTGTGTATTGTTTTGCATTTCATATGATTCATTGTTTTTATGTGTAGCATGAGTCTTGATCAATGCATGTGAATATTTCATGCATTCCCTATTATTTAAAGTTAGGGCAGGGGTGGAATTAGTCCAGAGAAGGGACTTGTGGTTAATGTGCCCGACCTGTGGGTGGAAAGGTATGTTACATACTATATATGTCTCAGAAGTATCTGATGTAACCTAGTGCATGTACTTTATTTTTTTCTGCTCAGTCTTCCATATTTCCATTGATGTTCTAAATATTGGTCTGAGATTGTTCAAGCATTCCTTGCTGGTATATATTTTGTGGAGATTTTGTGTTGATTTTTTAAACTGAGTTTCTCATCCATTTGTTACACTTGAATTAAAACCTTATATTTTACAAACCTACAAAATTTTTATGGGTATTAGGATTACACCTACAACAGTCTAGGTGTGACTTCTAATGCTAACACCAAGCAACTAGTTGCACAACATATTTAAACGATAAGTGTTTTATCTTGTTAATGTGTTATTTTTGCGTGTATTAATATTGTGAATGAACTTTGTGTATTTGAGAATGATTTATATGTTGTTGTAATGAAGTTTATTAGATGCATTCATGTATATTTACCCTTTTGTATATGCATGTAATTAAATGGTAATATATAGTAGTTATTTCAGACTATAATTCATTGTTGAAAGTTACAAGAAAGCAGTTAGTTGTAAAAGAATTAAAATAGTTAACATAAATTTAATTTTTAAGATTTTTATGCATTGTCATGTCCCTCTGCTGGTCTAGGGGGTGTTACATTATGGTATCATATCCTCTGATTCAAACATCGGGCTTGGATGGGATCGAAACATAACACATTTTTTAAATTCATTGTTTCATATTTTTTCTATGATATATTTGGGGAAAAAACAAATAATTTAGACAGAAATCCAAAAATCCAGAGGCAAAGCCAAGTTTGAATGACTTTGGATGGTTTAAGAAGGTTAATGGAGTAGAGCAGCAATTCGACTTGGAATGGTTGAATTTTGATTTTTAAATGGTTGTTGTAGAGTTGCAGGAAGTTTGATGAATCGGCAACTAAGATCTCTTTGATCTCAAGATTGACGACTAAGATTCGTCAAGATAAATTTAAAAATCCATAAGTTTTGGTCTTCTTGAAAGGTTGATCAAATAAACAACTAGGATTCATTGCAAGGGTTTTTGAAATGGATCAGATTGAGATTTTGTTTTCATTTCGATCGTTGGGGAGATGGAATAGAACCGATAGCTAAGATCATCTCGAGTGAGAGATCGACAACCCATATTCACCTGTTTTTGTCAAGAATTTTCTAGTTATGGAAATTTGCAAAGAGAAATGTCCGATGACCAATGGTTGATTCAATTGAAATGGCAAAGAGTTGGTTTCATCATAAGACATCTCTGACCACCGATGGCCAATAGTTTGAGCATCGACCAAATCCGATGATATATTTCCAATCACTAACAAACATCACTGATGGTCGATGGGTCAATGGTCAGGAATTGATCAATTTTGGGTGAAATGTTTGAATTGAGAAAGATAATTTGTCAATGACCAGTGCATTCATGGTTGAGCATCAACCTAATTTGGAAAAGTGTCTGGGTCACCCAAGATAATCGGTTGATGGTAGATGGTCAATGGAAAAATAGGGTGATGATGTGTCATTCCACGTCATCATCCAGATTTCATGCCATGTCAACTAAGTTGACACCTCATGATGACATTCCATGCCACTTCAACATCCATGTTCCATGCCATGTCAACATCCACATGTCATACCATGTCGGTAGTTACTAGATCAACCAACAGAAGTAGTCGATGGTCGATGGTCAGGTCGACCGATTTAAGGAAGTGTTTTCTACAGTTGTTGGGGATCGCTGATCATCGATGGGATAATGATCATACATTGGTTGAATTAGTGAGGATTATTAGTCAACAACAAATATCATTGATGTCCAACAATCGAATAGGCCAATTTAGAGTTGTGTACAAATAGGTTGTCGGGGGAATGGGCCGATGAGTGAAAATCATGTCAACAGATCAAGGAAAGAGTGATGCATGCCCAAGGAAGAATGTTAATTATTGATGGATGATGTAGTGCAGATCAATGGCTCATATTCCATGTGATTTGAGATCAACGTTTCATATTTAAAGGGTTATTACAATAGTAAAACAATTAGTTTTATGTGATTTTTTGTGGTTTTTGAAGGTCATTAAATTGTAGAGAACTTTTGAGACCCCAAATGACGTTTGTATCCAATAAAAATCCATGAGAAATATGTGTACTGATGTACACTTTCCTCTACAACTCAAAAAAAATAACTTGGAGAGATTTATCCAATGAGCTAAATGGTTCACAAAATGGAGCTGGTATGAGAATGTTACACCCAAAATAGAAAGGGTAAAATTTGGGCACCAAATTTAATTCTGGAGGGCATAAATCCATGTTCATAAGTCCATTTGGGGAACATGAGAAGTTGATAGAAAAATTATGACATGTAGAAGATATAAATGAAGTCATATTTTGGTTATGGGTATCTGGAAATGCATAAGAAGAGAAATTACATGCACATTTCTTTCAAAATTAGAGGTACAAGAAAGAAAATATGGTTCTTATATGAGGAATGGAGTTATGAAATATGCTCAAGGATTTTACATCCATGAAGAATATATCATAGTTCTGCATGTCATCATGGGGAATGTTGAGACAAAGTCAAATGGAAGAAGAGATGAGAAGGAGCATGTTATTATGAGAATCCTACATAGGGAAGCATAGAGCTATAGAGATGATAATGAAAGGATTATGAAGGATCAAAAATAGATACTTCAGAGATTAAATATGTACATAAGAAACTCAACAACGACTCTAGCACCAAACAAACAACTAGTGCTAGACAAGTTTCAACATCAAAATCTCACAAAAAAGGGATGATCATGGAAATGATAGGAATCAAAGAAGCATGAGAAGGCACCATCATTCCCTAAGGAAATCCACTAGAATAAATCATGCAAGTTTAGGGATAGGGAGAAACCCAAGGATGTCTCATGTTAGGAAACAAAGATGAAGGACTAAGGCAAACATCTTGCAAGGTGAGCTCAAGAAGATTAAGCCATCAACTTTCAATGGTAAGTACATGAAAGGAGAACAGGTTGATGCATGGCTATTGGAAATGAAGAAATATTTCCAACTGCATGATTACCCCTCCTAGGTTGAAGATATAATTTCCGCCTACCACTTGTAAGGAAAGGAAACCATATAGTGGGATCAACTTATGCATGCCAAGAACCTGGATGAGAAGAGGATCTCATGGAGGCAGTTCAAAGGAAACCTATGTTGGTGTATATATATTCTTGGTATATTTCACTCATTTATATGCCAATCTAGGATTCGTAATCAAATGATTTGTTACACTATATGTGTCGAAAATAGGTAACCTATCTATGTTTGTTGTACCTAACTCAATCAGGAAATAATTAATAACATAACAATATGTTTTAGAATATCTGAATGCTTCACATAACTTCAAACTCATTAGATAAAACTTATGGAAAAATTATCAAACAAGCACTCAATTGCAAAGGTTCTTACTTAGATGACAAGTTTGTTCATTACGGGCTCATGAAATGAAGAGATGAACTCAGATCGTGTTCTCTGTAGCAATTGAAATAACAATTAGCAATCCACTTTGTTCACTCTTAAAAAGAAATCAAACATAACTCTATCAACTCCAATCAAACCTTCTTTAATAGATGAAACAATCAATATGATTGAGAGACTTGATTATATGGAGCATGAAGGTGAGAGGTGAAGTCTTATGGTTCTTGTGCCTACTAAGAGAAACACAATCATAAATTCAAAACAATAACATTTAATTACTTAACAATCCCACACATCTATCAAACTCTTTATCAATTAAATATCAATTTGCAGAAATGGAAATGGAATTATCTACTCTCCTCAATGTATAATGATTTAATCACACTAATTCAAAATCAAATAAATCTATATTGAACTTAGAAAAGGTTATGCATTTAAAATCATTTACAACACACACAAATGACATAGTTGACTTACAACACACAAAAACATGTATAGGGAGGTTTATCTTGGTTGTGGCAGTGGGCCCTTGCTGAACCAACAAGGTACCCCTAAAGAAATTACAGACTAAAACGCTTTACTCATGCTCATGAATTTCACAAAATATCATTTGTATTCCTTCAATTGATCGATTGAATCAACAGTTCAACATTTTGTTATAGCAAGATTTGCCTCACCATTGCAATCTTGCATAGAGGGCCTTTTTCTATTTCACTATGCAAACTTGTCATCCCTTTTTGATGATTCCATAGCTAAAAATAAATATTTTTCCACATATATGTGCCCTATATACTATACAACATGAGTATACACAGGCTAATTCACTACAGCCTGCGTACATCAGGATTTGCGCCAAAAAATACAAAAATGGAGTCGGTTTTCCATGTCACAACACGATATATCTGATCCTTGGCTTTCCACATACTGGAAACATTCTGACTCTACCCGTCAATTCCATTTGAAGGCTATAAATGAGCCAATTCTAGACTATGGAAAAAGGAGAAAGCATTCAACTTTGAGAGAAAAGTTACTCTGGAGAAATTACTTCATATATAGTCTGTGTCCCTTTGTCCCTCAAGTTTGAACACAGTGTTCAACCCCCAATATCTTCCCTTATTGTTGAGAGAACCTCATTGTCTCCCTTCTATGAGATTGGATTTGGTGGAGGATTGAAGTGGTGGAGACTTAGTTGAAAGGAACTTGGTTTCTTGGTTTCGAACTGTGCCAACACGAAAGTCTTTAATGTTTTTTCTTTTGTTGATCATTTATTAATAGAAATAGTCCTTTCCCATCCAATTGGTATCGTGCAAATATATGATTATTATCTATGGGCATGTTTTTTATGTTTATTAATGGATTATGCTATATAATGTGCTAACCCCTTTACATTATCACCATATGCTTGCTCTGCTTGTTTGTTGAGAACTTGTTATAGGTATAAAGATTTGGGTCGAAGTGCTCAATGGTGGAACATCATCAAATGTTGGAACGAGATAGGCTTCTTTCTTATCTCGCTCGCACATTGGTTTATATAGATTATGTTGGAATTGAGTAGATTTTGCAGTCATACCTATATTTTGTGGTCTACCCTAGCCATAGAGATTTTTTCCCTCATAACAGAAATGGCGACTCCACTGGGGAAGATTTTATTTTTAAGGGTTTGAAGTATTGTTTCTCCTTGCATTACTCGTTTTCCTTTATGGTTCTTGTCGTATCATTGCATGACAAATTATGTTCACTCTGGATCTGAGTTTTTAGCATTTTCTCCCTTGCCTAGCCTGGTTTTAAATACTGTACGTACCCTATTTCCTTGACAGTCATGTACACACTTGTGTTGTCTCACTGCAAGATGCATATATATGCATTATTTCTCTGAACATTCACATACACCTTATTTCCTTGCTTGTTTGCTTGGTTTGGTGATTGTTGGGTGCAATTTGATGATTGTCGGGCCTTCTTAGGTCTATGTAGTGCCGGCTAAGCTTCTCTAGGATGACAGGAACCCTATTTAGAGTTGAATTTTTGGGCATAGTCTTTCTCATATTTTCATTTGTTTTTTATTGTCCTTGTACTCTGGTTTGTTTTCTTGGCTTCTTGGTATTTTGCTTGAGTTATTACTTTTATACACAGTAGAATTTTATATATCAAGTTGCTTATTAGTCCATGCATTCAATTTTTAGCATATTGAACATACAAAAAAATTAATCATTTTTCATTGGTTGGCACTTTTGTCTTTTGAATCTTTATCATTAGCTTAGCACATTTAGTGAAATTTTTCAATTTACTTCTGAATTGCAGAGTTAAAATTGAAAAATACATCATTTTTATTAGCATATCATTCATTGAAAAGTTAAAGTTAGAATTTGGATTATATTCGTATTTATTTTCTTGAAGAGTCATAACATCACAAGTTTCACTTCCATACATTTTTGAGTAATCATGACCAATAAAATTTATGCTTTAAATTAAAATTGATTAGTCACGATTTTATTTTTTAGGGTGCACAAACCAGTCTAGGATTTAGTGCCTTGGAATAGGATTTTTTGAGTAAACTTTTCCAAGGAAATTAAATCAACATATGTGTTTGAGAAAGGGAGTTGAGAAGTTCATTGTATAATTGGTAAGATCAAGAGGCTCTGCTCACACCGAAGTTAATCACGAGGTCACGTAAAGTTGGTCGAAGGGATATCCCCTGGATACTCACCTAGCGTCATAGATATTTCTATGGATTTATTTGTATCTAGTGATATTGCTAGTGCCCATACATCTATGAGAGGTGGTGCTTTAAAGGTTTCAGGCTTAGCTACCCTGCTCATATGGTGATCCAGACTTATGACTACTCGCATGTGCATCAGTTATATAGTGGTTTATTAGTTGCTTGACTTAGGTATCTTATAGGTTACTTGCAGGGGTTATTCTTCTTGTACCCTGGGTCAAATAGGGGTCGGACAACACACAGACTTTATGGAGGACTACCTCTTTGGGGGGGTCTCACCGACTGGTTGTTAAGCCCACAAGGGCCCCTATAACTGATTTTGTTACCTCCAAACTTTAGCGAGGAGTCTCAAGTCCCTCTTGGATGAGACATACCTTCTTTAGTGAGGGAGGCCACTCAACCACTTTAGCCCGTTTGCATGCATATTGTCCGTTTGACTTTTTGGTATGCTCTTTGACTACTAAGTGGTATTAGGAGTCTATTTTGAGTTTCATCATCATGGATAGTGAAGTTTCTTTTGCTCCCTCATTTACTGCTACCCTCCCCATGATGCCTACTCATTTCATGGGGATGGATCCTTCCACTTTTCACAATGGGATGCAGAACTACAACACTTAGTCTGCACCTTGGGTCTCTAATAATTTTTCTCATGCACCTTGGGTCTCTAGTAATTTTTCTCATGATATTACTTCACCCATGTAATCCTCCCCTTGGTCCATGTATATAAATCCTAACATTATATCTGGGGGCACCATGACTCTGTAATATACCTAGGGAGGTAATATGGGGTACCTAGGGAGTTACCCAATGGGAATGTGGTTATGTATTATTAGTGGAATTCATTTAATATATGAGAATGCGGTCATTCAATATAAGGTGTACTAGGTCCACCATATTAATAAAGGCCCACTATGGTAGTTGGATGTAATAAATGTGATAAGGCTCTCTAGAAGGTTCTACTTCTAGAAGATTCCTCCTTTAGAATGTTTTTAGGTGATGGTAGCACTATATAAAGGGGTTCAAGAAATGTAATGAGACATGAAGAGAAATATTGTATCTGAAGATGAAGCTCAATAGGAGGATTCCCCCTCGAAGAGGGAAGTGAGTAGGAGAGGATCCTCTCCCTAATAAGATCCATTGTATGGTGTTGCTCTACCTCAAAGGCTTTCTATAATAAAGTGTGGTTTCTTCTATCTTGCTCTGTGGGTCTATTGTGTATTCAATATTTGTAGATATATTTAGGTTATTAACAAGTTGTATCAGATCACTTTCCTTGGCATACATTGTGGGCATATATTTTTTATTTTTGCAGATTTTGTTTTTCAGAGAAGAAAAAAGAGGGCCACGACATTCCAAAAATTTTCGGTATCTTTCTGTGAAAAAATTGAAGAGACAGGTTGTAGATATGAGTTCCTTATGATGGTTTTCATTTCTCCATGGGACCCTGGTTCTCTAGTCTAATTTAGCACTATGGTCCACACTTATCCATGAGACCCTGGTATATGGTTGTACATCAAGCATTGAGGACAACACTTTCATAAGGGGGTTGGAATGTCAGGCAGCTAGAGAGGTAGTGGAGGGGGGTGGGCGAGGGCCCATAGTTATAATAGTGGAGGCCATTCAATGTAAGGTGGACTAGGTCCACTATATTATTAAATAAAGCCCACTATGGTAGTTAGACATAATAAATGGGTAGTTAGATATAATAAATGTAAGAGGACTTCTTAGAAGGTTCTACTTCTAGAAGATTCCTCCTCTAGAATGTTCTTAGGTGAT